>GL380027.1:95102-109160 GCA_000143925.2 Caenorhabditis brenneri
ACAAAGTATTTGGAAACAAAGTGAAGTAATTTTCAGTTTTTGGAGTAACGAATAATTGAAATAGATTCCTGGAAATTTTACGACTTTTCAACACAGCCTTCAGAACTCAATTAGTCGGTCGCTGACCTAAAAATTACCAGAAAGGTGCATTATCATTTTTTTTAGTTTCATTTAGTCCAGTGAAGTATTTTGAAAAAAATTGAGCGCTTGTAATGTATGAAACAAAGTCTGAGCTAGTTGAGATGAAACAGAAACAGTAATTAGCCGCGATTTGAATAAGTTATAGCATTCCTCACTGTTTCAAACACTCTTGATCTGCCTTGTCGTACCCAATGCGTTACTGCTCCTTTTTTAGCATATTGCTCTAAATCATTCACAGGAAGTCGACATCTATTCTTGATATGGGTGTGAATCAATTATACACACAAATAATTCCGGTGCGGAACTATTTGCTTTGAGCCCACACATCAACATAACTATTTTCATTTCACGCATGGGATCAATATAGATGAATACAGTAAACACCCGGTTTAGCCAACAAAAATTGTTCAGAATGGTGACTAACACTTGACCCTATCTAGTAAAAACTAGCTTTTTTAAGACTGAGGCGTAATCTGGCCTGACCTACTGCACTGAGCTACTCGAATTTTTTTACTTTTTCGAGCCCCTATAATCAACACTATGTGTGCAATTCAGTTCAGTTTCTAGTCCTCATGTGCAAGCAAAAAAAATTGTTTCTTAGAAATAAAAACATGAACATCGTTTCCGGGGCACCTCCGATGAAAAAATCGGGGAAAAAAAATCGAAAAACGATGTTTTTTCCAACAGCACACGCGCGCCACTTTCTTATTTTTCGCTCATTATTTTCGTGTCTGCATTGATGTTTCGACTATTTTTCGCTTTATTCCTAGCTCACGCGGTCATGGAAGCGGTACATAATATATATTCAACTTGATATCAAAAGAACGATCTTTCAGAACGCTTCAGTAATCATGTTGCTGTTCTGGGGGTATCCGGCCCAAGACACAAGATATTGTGTGAATGAATCTCCAGCTGAAACATTTGGAAGCTGTATTGACTTGTGCTTGGAGAGTGATCCGTGTATGGTGGGTTATCATAAAACTGCCGGAAATCAACACTGGGGTTCGAAAAATTCAGTTTGAGAAAAAATTTGAAGAAACCGTAATACATATCGTTCCCAATCGTTTTATTTTGAATATTCAGCTCTCCTATGGAAACGACTCTACATGCATCCTCTGTGACATTTTCACAGTCACTTCTGTCACCCAATCTGATTCCTCGGAAAACACAAAGTTGGCAATAAAAGTTGACCAACAGAATCAGTGTTCAGGAGATGTCCAGTCAAATCATTATACTAAATCGGTGAGTCTACTTTGGTAAATTGAGATGTCAGGTCCGCTAACACCTTTTCCAGGATCCCTATGGTAACAGCTATGAGTTGTCTTTCAACGGTCCAGATTGGGCTGTGACGTACCCTAAATCTTGCCCAGTCGGAGCGTTTAGAATGTTTCCAAGGTCAATTGGACCATTTTGTATTTGGGTAGGCCACCTGCTCATTTTGAATAAGAAAAGAGAGCTTACAGGTTGATAAATCCATAGAACCTATAACAAGAAACAATGCACTTCGAAAATGTAAATTTATGGTCGATGGAGGTTATCTAGCTGGGGTGACTTCTGCCGCAGAATACAACTATGTTCTGAGCTCCTCCAAATCACGGTACCCTAATCTTACTAACTATGATTATCTTGGGATTTGGATAAGTGGTTTGATGAAATCAGAGTGTGAATCGACACAAGTAGCAGGGTGTTCTGGAATTAATGTGAGCTTTTCATAGGAAACCAGGACACAAAAACTGGATTCCAGGCATTCCAAGAGTTCCCAGGCCAGACCACTTTTGACTATTATAACTTTCCAACTGGGTATCCGGATTTTACAAAGCGAGGGACTCCAAGTATTCAATCAAGATGCCTACAGTTGGTATGGGCTCAACAGAAGTCAGCGTTTGATGGGAAAGTGATTAATGCGGCGTGAGTTATTGTAACAAGTAACGGTTGAACATGCTTCAGGTTTTCAATAAGTGAAGGGTTACAGAACGAGTCATGATTTTTTCTTAGCTATCCAATGGTGCCCTTCACTAACTGATTGCCCATGGTCAGGTCTGACCGGCCACTAGTCGAAAATTTCTGTTTCGAGTTTATTTGATAAGAAGATTCAGTTGCATAATCATTTGATTCACGAATGCTTTTCTACCAAACTAGTTTTGATTTCAGATGTGAATACGGGTGCAACGAGGCCGAAACAATCTGCACATACTCGTTCATTTGTGGTGTTTTGGCTACTTGACAAATCATGTTTTTTTACATTAATTTCTGTTTCAAAAAGCTCATATGACCATTAAGTATTTTGATTCAAGACAATAACAAGTTACCATTAATAAAGTTTCTAACACTATCATGATTGCAAGTAAAATCAATGCTCTTGTGTGCTGACTCTACTGTATAATAGATGTTTAAAGTTTCAAAACCATGCAATATATTTGCTGTGAGGAATTCAAATTAGTGAGTCATGAGGTTGGTTGTGTTCGCAAATGAGTTTTTCTTGAAAAAAAAACTGAGATCGTTTCCCGGGCACCTCCGATGAAAAAATTGGGCACAAAACATCAGAAACCTTTTCTCTCCCACGCGCTACTTCTCCATTTTTTGCTCATCATTTTTGTATCTACCTTGATGTTTCGACTATTTTTCGCTTTTTTTTCAGCTCACCTGTTTTTGGCGACGGTAAATTTTGAAATTTTTCTGATAGGTAACAGAAACTACTGCTGTAATGCTCTAGAAGGACTACGGGACGAAGAATGAAACCGTGCATATAATAATGTTCCAGGCAAGAAGCATTTGAGTGTTTATTCCAATTTTCTTGTGTGATCAGTTTGGTGTGTCATCTTCAAAATCTTAATGTGGTGTCCAAAGTAAAAAATAAATACAAAAAGAGACAAAAATAAGTGTCCAAAAAAGTGCATAATTTGCGTCTTTTTTGCATTCTTTTTCAGTGTTAATTTCTACACCACGTAGTTCAAATTTCTTTTATTTTGATTTGAACTTTTTTAACAAAGGATTTTCAGTGAAAAACCCACGCGAAAAAGGCGCAAATTTTGCACTACTTTGGACACTTATTTTTGTCTTTTTTTGTATTTATTTTTTACTTTGGACACGGCATAACAATTCTAGCTTTTTTCGACTGATGTTGAAATTTCGCAAGTTGATATGCAATCCCCAATGTATGGAAAAGAAAATTGACTGGTTAAGATGAAGCAGAAACAGTAATTAGTCACGAGTTCATCCCTCCTGCTGGATGGACTAGTCTGGTGATGACGTTTATTTCTGTTTCGAGCACACTATATTTCTTATTTTGTAGTTCATGCTTTAATGACTCGGTGTCTTTGCTCTGGAAAATTTACTTTTATTGAGTCCCTATTTCATGAAGTCGAGATCAGTACCTAAAAAAATACTTGTTCCTGCTATCAGTACGCTGAATTTTCGGTTTATGTGATGAAGGATCGGTATTCGAGGAAAGAATAACTAATTTTTTTTTTCGAATTTTTCTTAAAAAACAAAAAAAAAACTGAAATCGTTCCACAGGCACCTCCGAGGAAAAATTCGCCACAAAAAATCGAAAACCTTTTTTCTCCCACGCGCTACTTCTCCATTTTCCGCTCATTGTTTTTGTATCTACCTTGGTTTTTCGACTGTTTTTCGCTATATTTTCAGCTAGCTTATGTTTGGAAACGGTAAATTTCGAAGGTTTCCTGATAGGTAACAGGAACTAGTGCTGTAATGCTTTGGAAATGCAATTGGGACAATGAATGAAACCGTGCACATAATCACGCTTAAAGTGCTTGACTGCTTATTTCAATTTACTTGTGTGATCTGTTTAGTGTGTGAAAACATCTTCAATGTTTTAACAATTCCAGGTTTTTTTTACCAATGTTCAAATTACGTAAGCTAATTTGATGGAACATGCCCAATGTATGAAAAAGAAATTAGGCGGCTCAAGATGAAGCAGAAACAGTAATTAGTCACAAATTCATCTCTTTGGCTGAATTGGACTGGTTTAGTGATGACGTTTTTTCCTGTTTCGGGCACTCTATATTTCTCGTGTCATACTTCATGATTTAGTGACTCTCTGTCTTTACGATTCTCTGAAAAAATTCACTTCAAAAAAGTCTCTGTTTCATGAAGTCGAGATTAATACCTGAAAACATTCAATCAATGTTAGGAATTCTGTAGAGTGATTTCCGATTTATGCCATGAAAAATTGGTATTCGAAAAAAGAAAGACTGACAATAATGTATGAAAAAAATTGGATATTTTGAGAATGGTCTCGGTAACTACTACCTTATTCGAACCTTCAACCTGTGCTGACCTTCAACGTTTACCGTTTCGAAACTTTTCAATAAATTACATGTGCTCATTTCAAATAATATTTTTCATCAAGGACTATAAGCAACACTTGTTTTGACGAACAGAACATTGAGATCGTTTCCCGGGCACCTCCGATGAAAAATTCGGGATGAAAAAAAAAATCAAAAAACGTTGTTTCTCCTCACACCACGCGCGCCATTTTCCCATTTTTCCCTCATTATTTGTGTTTCTTCATTGATGTTTCGACTATTTTTCGTCTTGTTCTTAGCTCACCCGGTTATGGAAGCGGTAAGTTCCATGATTTTTCTGAATCTTGATTACAAAAAACAGTCCTTCAGAATGCTTCAGCAACCATGTTGCTGTTCTGGGGGTATCCGAACCCAAGCTCTAGATTTTGTAGGGATAAATCCCCAGCTGGAGCATTCGAAAATTGTGTCGACTTGTGCTTGGGGAGTGATCCGTGTATGGTATGTTATTTTGAGGAACTTGCAGGTCATAAAATTGGCCCTCATGAGTTTAACGATAAGAAACTCATATTATGGGTCGGAAATGTAAAAAAAATTTCAAAAAATTTCATTTTGGAAAAAAGTTCGAAGAACCTTTAACAAATATTCAGCTTGCCTTTGGAAACGACTCTACATGCATCATCTGTGACATTTTTACCATCAAGTATATCGCCCAATCGAATTACTCGGAAAACACAAAAATAGCGATAAAAGTTAACCAACAGAACCAGTGTCCAGGAGATGTTCAGTCAATTCAGTATACCAAATCGGTGAGTCTGACCTTGTCGTGAACTGTGATGTCCTATCCGCTAACACTTTTCCAGGACCCTTATGGTAACAGCTATGAGTTGTCTTTCAACGGTTCAAGTTGGACAGTGACCTACCCCAAATCTTGTCCACTGGGTGGGTTTAGAATGTTCCCAAGGACAGTTGGACCGTATTGTATTCAAGTAAGCCACTTGGTTTTTTAATGAATGATAACAAAATAAATTTCAGGTTTGGAGAACAACTGCGCTTACTACAAGGAACGATGCTCTTGCTACTTGTAAAAAACAATCCAAAGGAGCTGGATATCTGTCTGGGATTACTTCCTCCGCAGAGATTGATTATATCTTGGACATGTCCCAACTATTGGTCCGTAATGTTACTAACTATGATTATCTTGCGGTTTGGATAAGTGGTTTGATGAAACCGGAATGTCAACCAACCCAAGGAGCGGGATGTTCTGGGATCAATGTAAGGTTCTACATTCAGAATAAGTCACAAATTCTGATTCAAGGCATTCAAAGAGTTCCCAGGGCAGACCACTTTTGATTATTATAACTTTCCGACTGGATACCCTAACTTTGCAATGCGTGGAACTGGAGATGTTTACTTGAGGTGCCTACAGTTACTAATGGCTCAACAGAAGTCAGCATTCGATGGGAAAGTGATTAATGCGGCGTGAGTTTTCTCAAGAGTTTCTGTTTCGAGTATGTCATTTATCAAAATATAGTTCCATGGTTTGATTGAGTTACAAAGTCATCAGAACACTCAGAAGAAGTTGATTTCAGATGTGAATATGCTTGCAACGAGGCCGAAACAATATGCTCACACTTAGTTGCTTGTGGTGCTTCGGCTATCTGATAAATGATTTTTTTTGTGTTAATTGCTGTTTCATGAATCTTATATGAATTTTGAGGATTTGATCGAAGATAATATCATAAATTCAATTATGTAACATGAATTCAATTACCTCTCGAAATGGAATAATTGTTGCATCAAACGTCAAAATCGATCGAAAAAGAACGCCTAATAATTTTTTTCCAATATTTCTGATAATCTTGAAACTTGACTCTTCTTAAAGATGAACAGAAAGGAAAACGGCAGATTTTTTTAAACGGGGACAAAATAAAAACTGTAAATCACCTGTGCGTGAAGACAACCAGGTTTCCGGGTCGCGTGGCACAGTCAGTAGCAATTTGGTTTGCAACGATGGAAAAAATGAATAAAGCAGCCTGCGTTCCATTCTTATAAAATTCTGTTTCTATTGGATGCTATAAGAAGAAGTTGAATAGTTCAAAACAATATGGCTTTGCATAGTGCGTGTTATTATTAGGAAAAAAAGAAGACAATAGTTCTTTCTGAAACAATGATCTTGTGCTGCTAGTAATCTACGTTTTTTGGTGAAACATGTGACCGTTTCATGTATTTTTTGTTGTACTTAGGAGCAGAGGCTCGAAAGGACCTATACAGATCGTTTCATGAATTTCAGGCACCATACGACAAGGCAAAAGAAGAGGGTAGGAGGAGAAAAAGTAAAGAAAACTGATATTATTAGAACAACGATAATCATGAGTGCTTCATCGTGTCAGTAAAAAATCGAAAATGTTAAGCTTAGTTCAGCATACGTTTATATATTTGAATATATTTTTCTTGCAAGAAAAAAACTTGAGATCGTTTCCTGGGCGCCTCCGATAAAAAACACGGGACAAAAAATCAAAAACGTAGTTTTTTCCCGACAGCATTTGCGCTACTTTTCTATTACATCATTTTCGTTTCTACATTGATGCTTCGACTACTCCTAGCTCTATTTTCAGCTCACCTGTTTTTGGAGACGGTAAATTTTAAGGGTTTCCCGATGTGTATCAAAAATCAGGACTTCAGAATGCTTCAGTCATCATGTTACTGTTTTGGGGGTACCCAACACAAGATACTACATACTGTGTGAATAAGTCTCCAGCTGGGGCGTTTGAACGCTGTATCGATTTGTGCTTGGGGAGTGATTCGTGTATGGTAGGTTACGGAACAAAAAAACAGAAGGGCATCATGCAGTGACCGTGTTCAAATTGAAGTTTAGATATGATTTTCATGAACCCGCAATGAATGGTTTGAAACGTTTTCACGAGAACAAAATTATAGGAGACGTTTCAAAAACAAAAAAAGTCACATCAGTTATGAAAGTTGTAAAACGTTATATATTCACACAGCGAATTACATTATTTTCACATTATTTTTTAATCATGGTGGAACAGAAACGAATTTTTCCTATATTTGCTGGTGAACGGTAGAGTGACGGGCCGGTAAAATTTCAAAAACATCGACAAAGCTTAAACCTGTTGATTTTTCACAGATCCCATCTTTTGATTAAAATTTTACTGTTTCATATCTAACAAAAATATCATCCAAAACTGCTCACTACGTTTCATTGTGATGGTGTCATTCAGCTCTCCTACGGTAACGATTCGACATGCATCCTCTGTGACATCTTCACAGTCACTTCTATCATCCAATCTGACTCCTCGGAAAACACAAAGTTAGCGATAAAAGTTGACCAACAGAACCAGTGCCCAGAGGATGTTCAGTCAAATCAGTATACTAAATCGGTGAGGCTTGTCTTGTCGTGAAATATGAAGCCGACTACGTAACCATTTTTCCAGGACCCCTATGGTAACAGTTATGAATTGTCTTTCAACGGTTCAAGCTGGACAGTGACCTACCCGAAATCTTGCCCGAATCGCTTGTGGAGAATGTTTCCAAGGACAATCGGACCATTTTGTTTGAGGGTAGGCAATTTGCTTTTTTTGGGTGGGAAAACACAAGATTTCAGGTTGATACATCCACAGAACGTATCACAAGGAACAGTGCACTTCGTTATTGTAGAGTTTTATTCGATGGAGGTTATCTAGCTGGGGTGACTTCTGCGGCAGAGTATAATCATGTTTTGAGTGTTGCCAAGAAATGGAACTCTAATTCTACTAACTATGATTATCTTGGGGTTTGGATAAGTGGGTTGAAGAAGTCAGAATGTGAATCGACACAAGTAGCAGGGTGTTCTGGGATCAATGTAAGATTTTATATTTGAGATTGAGTAGCAAAAACCGGTCTTCAGGCATTCCAAGAGTTCCCAGGACAGACCACTTTTGACTATTACAACTTTCCACCTGGATACCCAAACTTTGCAATGCGTGGGACTGGAAGTGTTTACTCAAGATGCCTACAGTTAGTATGGGCCCAACAGAAGTCAGCATTCGATGGGAAAGTGATTAATGCGGCGTGAGTTTTCTAAAAATTTGCTACTTTGAGTAGGTTCTTTATCAAAATACAGTTACATTTTTCAATAGTGTCAATATGATGTTTTGTACAATCTCTGAAAAGCTAATATTTATTTTCAAAATAGTGTTCATTTCAGATGTGAGTATCCTTGCAACGAGGCCGAAACAATCTGCGCATACTCGTTTGCTTGCGGAGTTTTGGCTACATGACAAATAAAATGTTTTTTCTTTAATTGCTGTTTCGGGAATCTGATATGAACATTGAGAATTTTTATTGAAGATTCCTACTTCAAATGAGTCGCTCTACCTTTATATTGTTCTGCGGTTATTGATTGAGCCAATAGTTGCTCAGCAAGGCTGTCAAAAAGCTCGGCCGGCCGCGGCTGGCCGAGGCCGGCCGAAGCCGCGGCCGGCCGCGGCTTTTTTAACCCCGCCCACAAAAGCCGCGGCCGGCCGCGGCCGGCCGAGGCCGAGGCCGCGGCTTTTTTGTTTTGCACAGAGGAAACTGGCGATTCAGAAATTGAATAGAATAGACGGTGGAATTAGATTCTTTCATGGAGAAAATTGATTTTTATTCTGTGAGGGAATCAAATATAATGATGAAATTATTTTTACGCATGAACAGTGTAAATGTGACCTCAAACAGAAAAATTAGGAGATATAATTTTGACCAAACGGACAATTATTGTACCATAGACTCTTTTTTGAATGATCATAATGATAAAGGTCACAAAACTAATTGAGAACGCTGAGCATCACAAAAACTGTATTCGCAGTCTTATTTTGGGGAAATCTTACAAAACTATATTTTTCTTGAACAAATTTCAACATTCAATATTGTTTACAAAGATTTGTTTCGGTTTCCTCACTTGATAACCAAGTTCTAACGCTTTTCCCCCATCGATTCTCTAAATACAGCTGCTGCTAGTGCAAAGATAAAAGCCGCGGCCTCGGCCTCGGCCGGCCGCGGCCGGCCGCGGCTTTTTCCTTTTTTTCACTGCCTCGGCCGGCCGAGGCCGCAGCCCAGCTCGGTCGGCCGCGGCCGGCCGCGGCTGGCCGTCTGACAGCCTTGTTGCTCAGAAACAAATTTTAGTTAAAAACAGAAGGTCAGATGCACTAGTTTATTCAAAATTTTTGCGACACTTCTGAACATTGTGAAACATGAATTCATTTTTACTAATTTAATGTGGAGAAACATTGGAGTGTTCATTTATCCGATAAATTAATTGCCGGCAGTATAAAAACTTACAAAATTTCTAATAGTTTTGTAGACGTAATTATTGAAAGAAGGAGTTTCAAACATTATTTTTTTAAATGTTTCATTCTCTTCATTAACACCCAACATTTGCAATTTAGTTAATCGGTTTCTCGAGGATCCTTCCGAACAAGATCCACAACGATTTTGAAGGTGAAACTAAGTTTTTGACTATAACAGTTTTTTTTACTTTGTGCAGATGCATTGTATGATGGACATTTGCAACTCACCCGATAGAACTCAAATCGCCTTGTGAAAACAATCAACAGTTATCAAAACAATCAGAAACAGAAAGTAAAAAATTTAGTTTTCAAAAAACTGATGTTATTGAACAATCAATAATCAGAAGTTCTTCAGTACTGAAACCAGTGATGCTCATACCTTTGTTCCAATTCAATTGTTCTCTAAACCAAACATTTTTGGAATTGACACCTTCTAGTTTATTTGGTTCGAAAGTTGAAATTCTACTTATTTTGGAAATCATAAATTTGTCTTCACTGTTCACTGTTTCGTTAACATCTTATCAATTTACCAGTTGATACCAGTTCAATCTCCTTTCGATTTTTTCAACTCATTCCCAGTTAAACAAATTTTTTTTTTGAAACCTTCGGAACATGTTTTTTATAAAACGAAGTACGCAGTTTACCTGTTTGAAGACAGTGTAGGTGACGATATTCACTGTTTCAAGTTGAGCAGAAATGGTGTATTCAGAGAATCGGTCAATAAGAGGCATCGCCAGCGGAACTTCTATAAACACGTCCAAACCAGAACTCTTTTACCAAGCAGATATCATCCGTAATTTCATACTGAAAAACTGACAGTATTCTGAATTTTCGGAGTCGATGACATAAGCATAGCTGTCGCTGTCATTAATTTTAAAACGAAGACTACTGGAACTGTGAATCGTCTCCAATTATCGTAATTTTGTTATAGTTCAGCACCACTCCCATATTTCAGAAAAAAATCACTGTTGTCAGCAATTCATCGGACTGCAGTAATTCACAATTCAACTTGAAATGTTCCTGTCCAGTTTATTGCATTGCCCAGAATCTGTGCTTTTCCTGTTTCTAAGTTTGTTGAGTTATGCAACTTGTGTCAAATGTATGTACATGTAACAATAAATCTTGTATTTCATGTTATAAGACAATCAATAGACCACTTTTGAAGAAAAATCAACAACCATGTGGGCTATCAGAAACAGAAAAATCTTGTCAGGCTCAAATTTTCTGTATTTGTGTTCGAATGAACGTTGAGACAAGTTGTCTGTGAGAATCTTTCGCGAATCGCCTAGAAACCAAGCAATCAGTTATCCAACCTATCAGAAACAGGAAGTTTAGATGAAATTAATTCACAAAAAGTTATGTGGGATAACAATATTCATAATTGTGTCATCAAGTATTCATCAAGTAAGGCTCACTAGTTCTCTGAATCAGTTTTTGAAAGTGACAACATTATGACTTGAGAATAAAAATGCTGCTGCACTCTGGCTATTGTTAAGTTGCAGAAACATATTTTATTTTGAAAGAAATATATCGCTAGACTGGAATGTTCTTGAGCAGAATGTAGCTTAAGATAATCACTGTTTCAAGTTGAGCAGATGATATATCCGCTAAAATCCGGGCCATTACATAGTGAAAACAAAGTTAAAATCAAGAATCCAATATAATACCTATCTGGGAGACAATGTTTCATTTCAGCATTTTTTCAACACCATATTACACGATCGAGTCTTATCATATGTTCCGGCTTTTTTTGAAATCATTGAAACATGTTTTGTTCCGAAATAAAATACGTGGCTTGACTAGAACATTTTAAGCAAACTGTAACTAAATATGTTTCTGTTTCAAGTTACACAGAAAATAAAGCCACAGAAAATTCCGACAATATCGTTATCAAATCTAATTCTACTAACATGTTTTGTTATTATTAGCATTGTCAACGACCAACTCATTACCATCCTATCAGGAGAGTTGACGAGATGTTGGAAACACTTAGCACCTCCCTTGCTTTTGAATTATCGCCTGTTATAGACAATACAAACCAATCTGTCGAAACACCAATGAATGGAGATGACACTTCATCTTGGCTTGTTAATTATCTTACGGATTCGTCAGAACACGATGTGCAAAAGGATAAACCAGACACTTTTCTTTTTGGAAATAGGTGATCGAAAAATCCTAGATCAGAAACGTCGGCAGCAATCTTAACCCTTAGATTTAAAGTTGGTAACCAGCGAAATGTAAACTAAACAATGTTATGAAACAGTAAAACATTTACATTAATCTGGTTATCATTTGGAATAACTACTGCTAAACCTTTAAAAAATTAGTCCGTTTCAAAAATTTGTGAAAGGAGAACTGAAATATAATGGATACTGTTCCGCTAATTCAACAATGTAAAAACTATTGGCTTCGTGAATTCTGTTATAAACCATTAACTAACTTCTTGAAAAATCAAATGAAATGAGTGAAACTGTAAATTTTGAAAAATAATACATGAACAAAAGGCTGAAATGGAGTTCGAATGAGCCGTAACCACCTACCTTTTCTTATGTGGGTCTGACTGGCATATAAAAATCAGGTATCATGACTAGATTAAGTCGCTCCAAGAGTCTTTTGATTTATCTATATGCTGAAACGTGATAAATTCTCAGGTTATATCTCGTGATCGAAACAAATTTATTCTCTCAAAAACTGATTTTTCCGACCCAAGTTTGGCATATTTCATTTGACTGTTTCACTTATTCTATATTATATCACGTCTGATACTGATTTCATTGGATCGTGAGTGACTAGCGACAAATTGGCATACAAGTGAAACCACCTGAAAATATAGCAGGCTCAAACAATTGTTTAATATTAATTGAAAAAAAACAGGTGCAATTCATCTGCTGCCGAGTTTCAATTCTCCACTACCTTCGTGCCACTTCTTACTGATATCACTCCAAGCTTCAAATTCTCCATGAAAATCAATAGATTCAATCAAAAGTCCTTCAACGATTCCGACTTCTCAAACAGCACCTTGTTCTGCAATGACACAGAAAATTCCACGAATCTGGTCGCCTCCAAATTGGAAGCGTTTGCTTTAAACTCATTCCTGATCATCCTTGGCGTATTTGTTCTTTGCCTCTGGATACTCTTCCCATTTTACGTGTACCTGAATAAAGTGAATAAGGAACGTGATGAATCGGTATGTCTAAAAAAAAACTTTAAGAACAAAACTAAAAATTCCAGATGCCCTTGTATCCTATCACAAGTCATTTGTACGATACCGTGAAGACCACTTACATCACATTTTCCTTCCTGTTCATCTCCATAATTCTGATGCTTGTGACTTTTTATTTGTAAGCGAACCTAAAAATTTCGTTTTAGTTATTTTTTTTTTCTAGAAAAATTTATGTAGCTTTTGAAATTCTACATGTGCTTCCAATGATTACTGTACCTACACTTTACATCATAACGGAAGTGACCCAGTTATTGATTTCTTTGGTGGCAATAAGGAAGTTTGTCATCTATTTCTTTCCGGCGAGCATTCCAAAAGTCATGAAGGTTCAAGAATGGATGGTTAAACATTTATGGATACTCTATGCTGGAATTACTATAAAAGAACTAGTCGGAGTGGTGATTAACTTTGTAAACTTGTGGAAGCCATGTGATGAACAGAAGAGTTCTTTGTATTTTCCGGTAAGTTATTTTTTTCAATATGAGAACACAAAGCTGGACAAGTTTTTTTAGTATCCGAATTATTTTTAGTATCCGAATTAACCTGAGGAACATGTACTAATTAGTTGAACTGAAATTGATTCAGAATTGAAACCGCAACATTTAAACCGAAACTAGGGAAAATCAAGCAACCGTTCAGTAATAAATCTCTAAAATCTATAGCAACCTACATACGCCTGCAAATCGTTCCGAAATTCAGATATCCTACGCTCTAACTCTCACATTTCACACGGTTTCCTCCTTACTCTATGTTGCCATTGCTGTCAGAATGAGAATCAGAAAATCAACTTCCTCTAAGAAGAACAAACCACAAATCTATATGGTATGGCAGGCATTGATCATCATGGTTTTCAAACTGGTAGGTTTGTTTTTTTTTCATGAGTCTCATGTTTTGAACGAGAAATATGATTTCAATGCTTCTACCTTCAATCCAAAAGAATTAATTCCTGAATGAAACAGAATTTTTGTTCCAGATCACTATAACAATTGCACTACTTCTCTATTTATCTTCTTCTTCTTCTCGATTATCTTTATATTTCACCATCTTCATAATGGGAGGTGGTCAGCACTCCATTTGATAGTTCAGATATCCCTATTCTTTT
>GL380027.1:113969-124195 GCA_000143925.2 Caenorhabditis brenneri
GGTTATCAACCTGATGTCTAACAAAGTTGTACATGTTTTACTGTTTTACTCCCACAGAAACAGTTTACTGATGTAAGTCTAATGATGATATATGAAGTACTGATGTCGGTAGTATGAAAACTTCGGCTCTATCCCAGTTTAGGGGATTCTTAATTTAATAGGGTGTCGCAACCCCAGGGGACGCAACGAATAGGGGACTCTAAAAAACCAGAGGGGACTCAAGGAAAGGCGAAAAAAAACGAGGGACTCAAGCCAGGGGACGCAAGGAATAGGGGACTCATAGAATGCCCAAAAAAACGAGGGGACTCATCAAGCGTCCAAAAAAAACGGGGGACTCAACACATAACTCTGTTCAAACTGCTTCATTTGATCCAAAGAGTTGTGAAAACATTACTCTTCGGATCTTCATTTAAATAAAATTAGAAATAGAAAATCTGAAAAAAACGTCCTTTTTTCGAAAATCTCTACTTCCATTTCCACATCTATGATGCACCATCCAAATCCCTGATGCAAATGAAGTTTTCCGAAATTTATATTTTATTGTATATCAATAAAGAGCTAAAAAGTGGTGTTTTCACAGAGTTTTAGATCAAATGAAGCTGTTCGAACAGAGCTATATTTTCAAGCCGAACTTCTAATTTGACTATCTTACAACATTTTTGACTCCAAAGGATCATTTTTTATATTCCAGCACATATATATTCCAGCTCATTTGTCTTGAGTCCCCCATTTTTTTTGGCCGCTTGTTGAGTCCCTTGTTTTTTTTTTGACATTCTATGAGTCCCCTATTCCTTGCGTCCCCTGGCTTGCGTCCCCTCTAAAATCAAAAATCCCCTAAACTGGAATAGAGCCAAACTTTCATATAAAAAAGCTGGAGTTAATGTGGTCGCAATCGATCAGAAAACAGGACATGGAACGGGTGATGCAACTGGAAAAAGATATGCTGTTGGTGCTGTTTCAGCATCATCAGAAAAGAATGTTCAAGATAAAATTGTAGTAAAGCAAGATTAGCAGCTGTATTGAAATAGTGAAACAAGTCTATCAATATACCAGTCTACAACGAGCATTCATTCTTTTTTACTGATTGGTTATCAAATCTGAATGTCTTAACAAAGTTCATATCGTATTTTACTGTTTCACTTTCCCACAATAAACAGTTTTACTCATGTTAATTCTGATTACACGACAACTTTTTTTTTCTGTTAGTGTGAAAACTTCTATATCAAAACGAATAATCTTTGATACATTCTCATATGGAAATAATAAAACTTACAGAATTCAAAGAATTTCACGCAATTTCGAGATGGCAAATTTCATCCGTGTGTTGATGAATATTGGAGTGAAGTCTGATGTGGAGCCAACTGAAGCTGATGTGATTGCAATGGATCAGAGAGGAGATTCCAGCAGGGATGAAGAAAGTGAAAAGAGCTAAGTTTTTGGTTCTGTTTCAGAATCATCATGGAAGGATGTTGAAGATAAAGTTATAGTGATAGAAATATAGCAGCTCTATTGAGATCATGAAACAAACATACGATGACTCAGGTTTTCACTACATATTGGAACATTAATTATTTTGGATTGTTCAACAATTTGCACCGATTTGCTATCAAAATTCAAGGTTTTAACTTAGCTTATATCATATTTTTAGTATTTCATTTTCTCAAAATGAACAGTATCAATTTTTCTACATTAGTGTGTTCAGTACTTCATTGTTTGATGAACTGCTTATAAACCAAGAAAAAACATTCTGATACACTCTCTTTTCGGAAACGATCATCAATTCACAGAAATGCTTTTGTTCCACTATTTCCTATTTCAAACTCTTCAAAAACCCCAAAGAGCCTATCCTAGCAAAACACCTACTCAAAAACATTCAAAAAGCACAAGCACAAGTTACCTCACTCCAGGACCAGACCAAGTGAGTGTAAATGCGCTCCACTGCAAAACAAACATCGCGGTGGGACCACACTTTCTAATCTCCTTACCTTCACTCATCTTGAGTGTGCAGAACAGAAACCATTCATTCATTTGGAGAGGAGGCCCCTTGTATCAGGGGGTCTCCTCTCCTACAGGCTGACCGACTGTTGGCCGACCCTTCGTATTGATTATTTTTAATATTTCTTTCAATATTTCTTGTTGGTTTCGTCCATTCCGATCGATATAAATTATTCTGGTGTACTCCCACTTGGGACCATTGACAAACGAGGATGACCAGAAGAAGTATGCGTCTATTCCGGAGAACATTAAAATGGGAGCGTGGCACACCCTCGTTGATTACTTGATATGTGATTTGTTCCCGTCTTCGACCCATAATGCAGCAATGGAAGATGCACTTTTGTTGCGACAAGAAAACCGAGCTGCAGAGACGATTGTTGTACTTTAACTGAAGAACATAAGGATGCGCTACGTCTCTGTCGCATACTTCGATCGATTGAAAGTGGAATGGGAGATTCGGGACCGGCTGCTGAGTTACAAATGACCGTAAGTTGTCTATTTATTATTTTTACCTAATCGAAACCGTTTTTGCAAAACAAATTATTTTACAGGAGCTATTCAAAGATGAAACAACAGATGTTTTGGCAAAGTCAATCGAGATCACAGTTCAAAAAACCAAATCATGTGGGAAGTGTCATGAAATTATGGGAAGAAGGATAATGTATGTGATGCTCCCGGGATACTGCAAGAACTACTCGGACAGTCAAAACCGGTCGGAACTTGGTGGTTCTTGTCAATCGGAGTTTTAACTTCTACGATAGCACATGGAATTTGAAAGCCTATTCCAAACACATTCTCAAAGGAAGCAAGTCGGAACCTCACTATGTGTCCTGGATGAGAATGGGTTTGTTGCGACGACAACACGCTAGAAGATCGTCGAAGGAAACCACATTAGGAACGAGGGCACCATCAATTTATAACGGTTTTGTTTTTGAAAAAATCCAATTTTTTCCTTTGTCTTGAGAATCGATTAAATTTTTTTCCTATCCAAAATGAATGCTTTAAAATATTATTACCGATTTAACACAATCAGATATGTTAGAGGAATTACTGATGGCCATTAAGTGAGCTATACACAATGATAATCTGACTTCCAGAATTTTCGGAGATCCTCTGTGATTTCAAAGTGATTTTAGAACAATTTACAAGTATATATTCAAGATTTCGTTTGATTGAAGACATCGTAATGGCTCAAATGTCTATTTTTTTGTTTTCTATGGACGAAAAACATCTTTTCACATTGCTTTTGAATTGAGAGGAGAGAATAAAGTAGTTGATGGGACATGGAAGTGTAGATTTGCATCAGCAAGATGTGAAAAAAATATTGACTGGAATCGTTTGGTATTTTGCATTTGAGAATGACAACGTTTGTATACAATGAATTGTCTTTACCAAAACCAATAATTTCTCAATTCCACATCGAAACCGATAAATTTTCTGTTCAAATATTGTATTGAACTTTGAATTGAACCTTATCATCTGCAAACTTGCTCCTGCTGAAAATAATTTGTGGTAAACCTAATTCTCATTACAGGGTGCGCCAAAATTATTGCAACTCATGTTTAGGGGGCCAGCTAAGCATTGAAACTTATTTTATAAGCCAGATTAAGACAGAAAATCATTTATCATTATTTGATTGACAAATTTGTTGATTCCCATGCCATTTGGTTCGAAATTGAAAATTATATGGAACTTCTAAACCAACTAACCACGTTGAGTGTACGAAATCAACTGATTTTATGAAAGTTTGCTGAAAAAATTTGACACCTTCTAATGTCGAATACTTCCCGATTTTATGACAAATATGAAGTATTATATGTCAACTGAATCATCAAAAAAATTGAGGGTTGGAAATTACGTTTAAGCATGTTTACAAAATCAGCCTTCATGGGGTGTTTTCAGCGGCACGCGGCTACGTGAAGTTTGAGGGTATCTGCGATCGACTGTTCATTCTTCTTCATCAAGATGGATATATGCCTTCATACTTCTCGAAATGATTAACTAGATGACTGGGAACAAATTTGGAAAGTTGGGGCTATGTAGAAAAACCTCAAACGTTTTTAATATGCTGTCAGTAAACCAATACTGAAAAACTAGAAAAAAACAAACTTCTTGTGGGTTGTCCAGAAATTCATATCTAATGTAACTTGTTAGGCCTAAAAATGTTGTTCGCTGTTCATTCAATGAAATTAACGTCAAAATAAACAACCTGGTGACCTTATTTGACTTGCTATATGGGAAATCTCACTTTCTTCCAAAAAAAGGCTAAAAAGTCGCTTTTCATAGGCTTGATTGGGGTGGGTTTTTTGGGAACTAGGTTTATCACCGTGATCCGAATTTGTTTTTTGGTGAAAATGGATGTCTGTGAAATGTTTTCCAACACATTTTAACAATAGTGTTCAAAAAGGGCGGTTGGAAAACAATGCTCGAACTTAGAAACACCTGCGTGCAGGTGAGGTGTCGGACTTCGGTGTTCAATGTACTGTGACTTCCGTGAAATAATGCCGAATTTGATAATTTATTATTTTCATGTTGATTAGGTATTTGGTACTTCACCGCAAAAAAAACTGAATGAATTGCTCTCCTGGGTCAGGAAATATATTCACTTCAAGTAGTTGCAATAATTTTGGCGCACCCTGTATTAATTGAAAAAAACAGGTGAAAAAGATTCAGAAAATGTTTCACTCCTATTTTCGTTTCTTCTCATACACTAACGTGCTGGAATCCAATAAGTTTTCTTAAAAAATGAACCGCTCTGCAGAATTAGAGAACTTGTTTGCTTTGCTCAATAAAGAACACAACACTACAACTTATGTGATACTTGATTATCTCACTTTTCTGTTCATTCTGTGCTCATCGATTATCTTTCCATTGTCACAGATGGGCGGAGTCACTCATTATTCTAATGCGCGCCTCTCTCCCTCTCTGTGTTCTCTTCCTCTCCCGCGGGGGAATTGCTGACAGCAGACTGGTCAGTTGAGTGTTAGGACTGCCAAGGAGTAACATCCTTGGTGGTCATGAGTTTCCCTTATTTTATTTGTATTTAATATATCCCCTTTTATATGTTATCTTTTATTTATAACTCTTATCTCTATTGTATGTCTTATTAGGTTCCCTTTAGGTCCCTCTTGTAGTTATCTTATTTATTATAATAAACTAGTAGTTAATCTTAAAGACCTGTTCTAAAGTGTTGGGATATAAGAAAGTGGAGGGTGAGTGTCCTAATAAGACCTTGGACGCAAGCTTACCAAATGGAGGTCCCACAGCAGAGCTCAAAAACGATCCAGGGTTCACCCCAGAGAGTTACGAGTGCAAAAAAAAAAAAAAAAAAAAAAAAATCCCACTTTCCCCTCACAAAGAACTCCTCGCAGTAGACAACGAGGATAGGTCCTAACCTCACTCAAAAATGCACTGAAGCTGTTTGTGCCACCTTGGAAAGGTTTTCGTGAAAAAGTCCCGGTAGCAGTGTTTCAGAGCCACGAACACCCAGACTAGGATCATAGAGAAGTAGCTAGCTCTTTTTCCACACTGAAAACCCCCTTTGATGTATCATACCGGGTAATCCAAGTGTTCCAGTTGTTCAAATTGATGAATGTATAAAACCACGCAAACAAAACAAAGACTACCACCTTGCTGGCCCTAGGTTCCTTTTATCCTCCCATTTCTTTCATGTAATCTCTCTCATTCTCTTGTAATCCTCTCACATAATCCTTAACATGACACCTGGTGGGAGCTTGACCCCGTAAGAACCTCTCTTCACTCAGTCCGACTTTCTCCAGATTTCGGATACCAGGCATGGCCACAAACGGGCTGAGAACCGTCCCTGTAAAATGAGACATTTTTCTTTTTTTTGGTAAATGTAAGTCGTCTGTTCACGTCCCTCGCGAAAATGACCACAGTTCAGTGAGTGTTGCTCGTGACGCCTGGGGGGTTTGCCGACCCCATTCAGATCCCGCTCTCTCTCCAGGGGGATGCATTCTTTTATGTCAAAGGCCGTCTTTATCAGCCAAGGGTAGTTTTCGACTCGATAGCAACAAAGTCGCTGGTAGAAGACTTGCTATTTTACTCAAAATTTCAAAGATGCCACGAGGAAGCATCTCCTCACCCACCATTCGGAACTTGAGTCGAAATATGGAGTTGTAAACCATATCAATCCATTTGGTCATGGATAGTCGTGGCAAAACGCACTCATTCAATACGACGAAGATGTATACCGTCGGAAAAGTGAACCGGCACACCATAGTACAATAAGATTGTTTACGTCGTTTGGCATCGACCACTCTTATTCGAAGAATGTAAGGCGAGCAGTGCGCCATATGCAAAACAAAGATGCAAAACAAAGTCATTAATATCAATCGAGAATTTAACAGATTATCGAGGCAATGTGAACCGGTGCGCAACGGCAAACAACGCCCTATCTAATCTCCCTTTCTTTCCGTACAATATTAATTGCACTTTGTGATACGCCACTACACCACTACACCACGGACACCATCTGTTTGCATATGAAACCGCAGGGCAAACGCGGTAAACAAAATCGGGAGGGGGAGAATTCGCCTATCAGAAAAGTGATCATTTTGTCAGAACAGTAGAGGGGTAATAACCATCCATTCCTCAAATTCTCATTGTTTTCGTTTCTTCCTTGCTTTTCGTCTGTTTTGTTTTATCCTCTTCGAACTTTACTTTCGATCTGCTTGGAGAATCGTTAATTTCTGTTCTGGACCTCCTCAAAATCACTTATTCTATCTCTTATCTCCCGTTTCTTCACATCTTATCTCCGTTCCGCAATCTTTTCTCTACATCAATAATGAAATTTTTTCATCAACAATCGGGAGCAAAAGACGACAGTCAAGCCGAAACACTGTGTTTGATGGATCACCGGAGACAAAGAGAAGTGACATCAGTTGCTGCGAAGAACGAAGAGCAAAACAACGACACCACCGACAGGAGAAATTTGGAATGCTGTGAAGAAGAAAAACCAATGAAGTGAATCTGTGGATCGACGAGAAGAAGCAGAAAGTAAGACAACTACGGCTGAAAGAAGAAAAACGAAATAGTGAAACTACGGAACGAACGACTGGAGACTAAAAGTTGACAACTACGGCAGAACAGAAGAAAAATGAAATCATCGACGGAAAGAAGAAAGGAGCAAGTAAGAAACTACAGTCAAAACGAAGTTCAAGGAAATAGTGGATCTATAGAAGTTAAGAGTATTGAAGCCAATCGGAAGTCTACGGCAGCAAAGAAGAAAAATGTTAACATCTACGATGGATAGGAGATAAGGACAAACGCGAGTTATCGTCGGCAGAGAAGAAGAACAAATAATGGTCTACAGAAGACAAGCAAAAAAAAAAATCCAACTGTGTCGGTGTCAACAATAACAACTGCAACAACAAATGGCAGGACTACATGAGATCGAAAGTTTTGGACCCTTTGGAAAGGCTAAGTGCTGAAACAGTGACTTCACATGATGTTTCGCAAAACCTGGAAAAAGAAAGCAAATGTTTGACTCGAATTTAAAATCCAACCACTCACTAGAAGATCAACCAAAATCCATTCGGCAGAAGAGGAAGATGAAAACAAACACTGGAAACCAACTCCCATTATACCATCCTGAATTTCGATTGAAGAAGATTTTGCCGATGCTTGAAAAGGACAACTACAACGACACTCAGTTTCCGGAAGCTGATAACAATCAACATGTAGTTCGAATTTGGACGAGTGCTTATGAAGAAAATTTGCAAATCGGTAGAATGGATGGTCGTGGAGAACGAAGTACGTGCTATCAAAACTCAACAAGGATGAAAATCGTAATGAATCGTGATATGACGTGTTCCCGGAAGAAATTGATGAAATGAAAATGTTCCAACCGCTGGGACGCTGGCGATTCGAAAACCAGGACGCTGGAGATTCGAACGGAACATATGAATTTGATTCAAATAAGCAACAGTGAGACTCATCTTTAACGACTCATTCGAGCTGGATGACAAGCCGCTAATCTTTTTGGGAGCTGATAAGGAGATCACAACAATCACCGTGAGTATTTGGATATGAAAACGAGAAAAAGACAAGCTGAGAAGAAACCCGATCTCAAAGAAGAAAATGCCAAAAATGATGGATGATCAACAAATGAATTTGACTCTTGGAGTAGAAACAAAGAGAAGCAGCAGAAAATACAATAGGCAAATGTAGCAGACTTATGTAAGCAGTAGTAGACAGCTGTATGGGTTTTGATAATGTGAGTATTATGTCGTGTGCACTGGACAACTCACAGGACAAGCCGAAGAAGCCTACACCTACTCTTCAAGTCAACGCTTCCAATTCGCTTTTTGAAAACAATGGTGTGAACGCTCAAAGGAAAACAAAGCTGATATTCGTGGAAAAAAAACAACAACAGGATTTGCCACCTAACCAAAAGCTTCGCAATTCTGGAAGGAAGAAGATAGTACAGATCTATAACTCGTAGCAGTATGAGATGGAAAATCGATACCCTATTGGAAGCCGCTGGAAATTATCAAAAATTCATGATGACATGTCAAATATGCCGAAGCACCGTCAATGAAACTGCAAATATCTCTACAAGGTATCAATCCAAGAAATACAACAAGTGGAACAACACCGGATCTTATGCTGTAGATGCAAGAAGTCAAGTCATAAGTCAAGATTATCCCGTCATAAAAAAAACTACTGGAAATATGATGGATCAAATGCAGAGAATGTGAAATCAAGTACAGAAAAGCTGAACAAGGAGAACGAAGATGAAGACAAGTGAGCAGATGATGCGTGAAAACACAAATGAGATTATCCAACCTGAGCCTATGATTGGAGGGCTATTCCAACTCACAAATCGACAGTGGATGGAATTTCTATCAATATGATGGATGAGTGAAACTGAAGTACAAGATATCAGAAAACTCGATAATGTGCGGATAATATCTCCAAGAAAATTTTCTCAAATACGAAGAGAGTAAATTGGCACACCAACAACGTGCAATTTGTATGATGGAGGAGAAGAAAAAAAAAAGGAGACCACACAAGAAGAGGACACTGCAATGGAATGGAAAAAGGTGCAGTATATGCCAACAATCTTATCAATCGGATCAATCGTCTCTATTACTGTTTTCGCAAAGTCAACTGGGACCTTGCTGTGCAATCTACATATTGGCTCATCGATGAACTCCTGTCAAAGAAAAAAAACTGACTCGAAAATCCAGTGAAAAAGAAACGCCCAACCAACGAGAAGAACTAAAGGACATCAACATCAGAAAAGGAGAAGCAAGGAAAATTATGCCTTCAAAGTAACCGATCACTGAACTGTTGAAGCCGAAACTAGCAGACTCGACGACAACTGGACCAGCTTAGACCAGTCACGGATTAATTGAAACTGCTGCAACATTTGGACAAAACAACCGTGCAAGTTGTATGCTGTGGAGAAGAAATGAAAAAAAATGTGAGATTTTTGTATATGAATTGGTTGAAGGTGATAGAGATTCTGGAAGGAAGGATTGCAACAGAAAACCTGAAGGAACGACGACAAATCACCAATGTTGAAAAGAAGATCAAAGAAAATGTATGAAAACCAGTTTGAAAGCGCCAAGTCTTGTATACAATTGCGAGCAGAGCAATGGATTACTGTGCCGTGCAAAAGGAGGAAAACTTGGGAAAGTCGCGAATCCCATTTTTCACCGATGAATTATACCTTGGAGCAACGGAATTCTCAGAATTGGAACGATTTTCATGTCAAGACGTCAACTTATGCAGTATTTATTTTCTCACAATGGTTTAGGAGTGTTCAATGTCCAGAGTATGCAGTATTTTACAATGGCTTATTATCCAATGGTTATTTCAATGGTTATTACAATGCCTATTCTCAATGGTTATGTTTTTATGTGGATACAATGGTCGTTTTTGGGTGAATTTTAATCAATGTTACATATATATCTATCAATGGCTATCTACGAATTTTTCAATGGTTGGGTAATTATGCAGTTACTATTCTATACAATGGAACTAAATTTCTCGACTAATTATTAGGAACTTTTCGTAAATTTTATATCACTTTTTTATTGTTTTTTTTTAATAATATTTCATTAGCTTTTGATATACCGACGAGGACGCCGGATGCTTTTTTCCGGGGAGCGGGGATGTCACAGATGGGCGGAGTCACTCATTATTCTAATGCGCGCCTCTCTCCCTCTCTGTGTTCTCTTCCTCTCCCGCGGGGGAATTGC
>GL380027.1:131879-180914 GCA_000143925.2 Caenorhabditis brenneri
CTCGCTTTCTATGAAATCATTTGAAATGAACCCCATTCATGGTGTTATCCCAGCATGAATACTTTTATTACTGATTTCTTTATTTAGCGGTAATTTTTAAACTCGATGACCAGAAAAAAACAATTTTCTGAATTGAAGTCTCTGAAAATGAGGTGATGAAACCGGAAAGAATGTTGCTGTCATTGGTGTATCTGGATCATCAGGAAAAGTTGTTGATAACCGAATTGTGAATGAGAGAATGTCAAGAACTCTTCTCTCACCAGTGAAACATTGATAATCCTAATATAAAATGGAGAACTTTTCGACATCACGCAGTTTTGGATTTGCTGCCGCATCAAGTCAAAATGCATTACCAGAGGGAAAAAGCAGTCAATGAAACACACTTTTTTTACACAGTTTCGCTTAGTTTATTTGATGTGGTCATTATTTTTCCGATTTCTCAAATACTGCATCTACTTACTTTTCCCAAAGAATTTGATACAGGACGTTGAGGCGTAGCCGCATTAGAAACCGTTCTTAACTCTGTCAATTTGGAAAAATATTGAAGCTGTGATTTTTTAAATTACTATTTAAGAATCCAGGAGGATGATGATAAAAAGAATTGAGGAAACCAAAAATGAAAAGTTTTTACTGATTCTTATTTATATTGATTTGAGTTCCACTTCAGGATACATATTTTTCTAAAACTTTACTGTAGTCATAGAACGTGGCTTTTCATTTTTTCAGCCACAGTGTAAGGTTCGAAAGGTATTCTGAATGAAATTTATGTTTCAATAAAGTTTCTAATTTTTTGACATTACATCAAAGTTACTGATCGAATCAAGAGTAGTGTGACACTTACCGTAAATCCTGTATTTGAAGCACACCTTTATTAGAAGCACACCTGTAATAGACGCACACCCCCAGACACCCTACGAAAAATATACGCACACCCTTTAATAGAAGCACGCCTGTAATAAGCGCACATCCTGCTATAGACGCACACCTCGTTTTAAAACGTGTCTTTTTGTGCTTTTATACGTCATCATACTTGGTTCACTGTTGCAGAGGGGTTTCAGGAAAGTCTATTTTCTCGATAAAGTGATGTTTTACTATGTTAGTTTGAACTGAAATGAAGAAAATTGACCGACCGGAAAAAAAAACAGTTTTTTCTAGAAAAAATGATTGAAAAATAAAAGCACACCCTGTATTAGAAGCACACCTGTAATAGACGCACACTCTACCAACCCATCTGAAAAATAAACGCACATGTGCGTCAAATACAGGATTTACGGTATTCAATTTTACTTCCTGTCTGCGAACTGAAAGCATCTGGAATGGCATCCGTACCTTGTGTCTCCCCAGGATAAATACCTCTTACGCCATTACCCATCTGAGAAAAAAAATCAGAGAGAAAAAAAAATCGTGAATTAAAACCTCTGAGAATGGAAACATGAAACATTGATGTTTTTTTTAAGTTTAAAAACTTTCAAAACAGTTCCAAAAATCGATAGAGAGAAAGTGTAACAAAAGTGTATTCCGTTTCACAAAGTCGATTTTTCATGTTATCACCCAAGTATTCCATTTACTCTTGGTTAAAGTGGCTATTCAAAATTTCTTACTGTACTTTATACTTTCCATGAAACCCTATGTTAGAACTTACAAAAAGCTTTGAATAAGACAATTTGGATAATATTCTTGGTGTTTGCTATGATGTACTGTTGATTTCTGGTGTATAATCACATGAACCATTGATTATGAGCTTGATAACGCTGATGAGATGGCAGTGGTTTTCATGCAGTGATTCGAGGTTAAAAACCTTGCCTGTTTTTACTTCATCGTAATTATAGACGGAACTTGGCAAACCTCACTAACAAATCTGCTAAGATTTCATTCTTTATCATAAACTTGGCTCTAGTCTCATCTTTTCCTCTTTATCTGCCCATTATGATCATTCACAGAAAATCGGCGATTTTCTCATTGTAAAACTTATTCCGACACCTAACTTATCAAATATTGATGCATCATCAAAATTGATACATATTTACGATAAATGGTCAACTTTGGGTTGCACAAAACTAACTTTCTTGACCGCAAGATAGAGCACGAGATTTTTACGGCTATCACCGCTTCTAGAAACTGCAGAAAAAGTTTACTCTCCAGATAGTTTATGAGTCATTTTGTCCTCCCCATCTGCACCACTAGTTGTGTCTGCGTCTCTCATACTTTCACTATGTCAAGCCGAGTCTATCGCTTTTACGGTCGCCTTTCTCTCTCCCTCATTCATATTCATATGTGCTCTCGTACTATTTGGTGACCACCCGTCCTCCCTTTTTCTCTCTTTTTTTGCTTTTTTTCTAGTTTGCTGTGCCTAAATTTGGCTATTTCTTCAGATATTTGAATGCGGATAATTGTCAACTCTTGCATCTGGGATTTACTTCTGGAAAAGTTTTCAAATGTCTTCTATCGTCTGTTTTTAATGGTGAGCATCCTCGCAAAAATATCGATTTATGTATAATTTTTTTCCAGAAAACACGGCCTTCATCTGTTCCTCCGGTTCGAGGGACTCAAACTTTTGATTTTTTTGAATCTTAGTAAATGATATCGCAGGATGCAAACGGTTGATTTCAAATTTTTCATTCGAGTATGTTGCCTCAGCTCATTTCAATCATATTCTTTCTAAAACCCCTTTTTTCAGAATATGGCTGAAATTTGGATTCGGAGGCTCGAATTCAATCTCGGAACACGTGCGTCCAGAGAGTACGTCTTCTCACCTCCATTCACCCAAGTTGAACACGTGAATGAGGAGCAGAGATCAGGAATCATGAAGCCGATGGAGTATACACTCTGTCAAGAGAGGGTTTGTTATTTTAGAGAATTAGTAGTAATTATGTGATAGCTATCAACGAAAAAACATTTGAATTCATCTAATTATTTTACAGGCTCCACTCAACACAGACATCGCGCTCAGTCTCAATGTGGTCGACTTCATGTCTCGGAGGATGAACAAGAATGGACGAGGACGTTACTCGATGGACTATCTGGGAAAGCGCTGCTCAAAAGAGGAATATGGCCGAAAAATGAAGGAATTGGGAATCAAGGCTGAGGGGATGATCCACAAAGGGAGAAATCAAGTTGGAGTGATTCGGAGTGATGAAGCTGGAAACGAGATTCAGCCAAATGATGTAAGCGGAGTTCCCCTGGCCATCGCCCCTCATTTGCGCCATCACCAAAGCACTTGGACGGAGAAACATGTATGGAAACAATGCACGCGAGGTTCGTTAAACACATTTGTTTTTATTCAATTTTCTTAGTTAGCGATGATATAGGATTTGATCAGCAATTTGAGTTATCTTGAAAACTGTAATATAAGTGTAATCAGTTTTGAGTGCCGTATATCTCGGTTACCTTTGAAGTATTCAAGAAGGTGTCAACTAATGGGATGTTTAAAATTCATTGTTGAACATTCTCCTAGTAGACCATACTCTCAAATTTCCAAAAACAACTGAGATATACATTCATAACTCGCGGTGTCCTGAATCAACAAACATTTCGTATTTCAGATGATGAGCCGAGTGGACGAGCAGTGTAAGCTGCAAAATCTTCAGATAATTGCGACCAGCGAGCCAACAAACCTTTACCACCGGGAAATTCGTGTTATCCAAATCTAAATCTTTTTCATTTAAATAAAATCAAGTCGTTTCTTATCTTTTTTGATAATTCATTTAAACTGGATTGATTCCATATTGTTGCATTCCTGTCAGGTTCTAATTAGCACAAAACTGCTAATTTTGACCACAAGATAGAGCACAAGATTTATTCGACTCTCAACCGCCTCCTCCAACTACAGACTACAAAAAGCTTAGCCGCCATATAATCATATTTCGTTTACGGATGACTCATTCTGTCCGTCCTCCTTCTCCATTTGCACCACTAGTTGTGTCTGCGTTTCTCATCTTCCTGAGCCACAACTATCTTTGCGACTGCCTCCCTCATTCATATTCATTTTCTCGTGCTTTGTGGTGACCACCCGTCCTCCCTTTTTCTCTCACTTTCCGCTCCTTTTAATAGTTTCCTGTGCCTCAATGTGGCCTTTTTTTCAAGTATTCGAATGCTGATAATTGAAGACTCTACCACCTGGGACTTACTGCTGCAGAACTTTTCAAACGTTTTCCATCTTCTGTTATCAATGGTAAGCATCTTCGCAAAACTATCGATTTATGAATAATTTTTTTTCAGAAAACACAGCATTCTACTCATCTGTTCCTTTGTTATTATGGGACTCAAATATTTGATTTTTCTGAATTTTAGTTATGAATATCGCAGCATGCGAAAGGTATCACTTATACTTCATATTTCGATTTATAACCAATACGTTATTTCAGAAACGACGCACTGAACGGTATTACAACCCACTCGTTCTGTGCGAGACTGTCGACTACCTAGATCTCGTGACAATTCACACCTTGGAAGATGACAATGAAGCGAATCAAAGAGATGACACATTTTATATTATTCGGTCTTTTCTTAAAAATGAGCATTGCAACGTCGTTGGATTAACATTTTGGCCCAGCCCTGAAATGGCGATTACCTACAATGGAAGGTTCCCAGAGTTCAAACAAAGAAATCAAGTGGATCGAATGATTTGGCGTCTCAGTGGACTGTTCACCAGAGGATACCAGTTGCTCAAGGGATCTGAAGTAGTGGGAGCCGAAAATCGCACGATCAACTGGAATGAGCCATGGCATTGGTAAAGATAGAAGACGGAACTGTGAAGAGGCCAAAAGAATTGAACGAGAAGTTGCTCGCTATTGCATCTTTGGCACTGATCTATGCGATCAACTTTCTCTAATTTATTCCTCTAATTTATTGTTAATAGTTAAATAAAATAAATTGAAAAGTCGTTCCTTATCTTTCATCAATTTCATTCAAATTGGATTGATTCCATATTGTTGCCTTGAAAGAAATTCTCAAAAACAGTGAACTCATTTTCAGAAAATCGGTTATTTTCTCAGACTTTTACCAGGTTCCTTATTTGTGCTTTCCGTGGAATCCCGTGTGGCCGAATGGAAATGGATCATAGGTTTAAGAATAGAAAAGCATACTTGCAACGGGCCGGGCCGATTTCAGAATTTTGCCGGCCCGGCCCGGCCCGCGGCAAAAATTTTTTTGGAGTATTTTTTTTTGATTGAAAAACATACTTTTCTTATAGTTTTGGAGTGAAAATGAACTTATCACAAAAAAAGAATAGTTTATAGTAAAAAGGCGAAAATTTTGTAAAAATTTCGGAAAAAATCACAAAAATTCCGTGTGCCCGCCAAGGCGGGCCGGGCCGGGTGCGGGCCGGCCCGTAATTTTGCAATTATGTAGAAAAGAAACGTGGAAGGTACAGAATGAACAGATCTCGAAAAAAAATTATGGCATTACAATACCATAAGAACTCATAGCTGTGATTTTTTATACCGCAAGTACTGCACGCTTTTAAAGTTAAAATATGAAAATTTTTTAAATTTTCCTGTTTCACATTGCAGTTATCCCATTATTTGTATCATGTAGTTCGATGCATCTGCACTTTGAGACACCGAAAAAAAAACTTCTGCATACAGGCGTTAAGTGTTATTATACGGTATTTTAGGGTTGAAAACTTTTTCTGTTTTTAGTTCTTCATAAACATAGGTGGCAATGAGCAACCTCACTAAGTTAACGCCTCACTGAATTTGCAGAACTCCCAGATTTTATTCTCCACCATTAACCTGCTTCTGGAATCTCATCGTGGTCTTCCAAAATCTTCAGCACAGAATGAACTGCGTTTTCGCGTGGCGTACTTCTAATTATGGACGGTACTGTATACCAATTTGATGAATTTGTAACAATTTTAAATGTATATTCTACATCTGTAATTTCTTTGTTTAACTTTACCAGGACCAACCTTCTGAATTTAAGTCTCTGAAAATAGAAACATGAAACATTGATGTTAAATACGGCAGAAAAGTGCTTTATTAAAAAAAGAGTAGGAAGAACAGGTATAATCGAAATTTTATTCTGTTTCATGAAACTTTATTTTGATGGATCACATATCACACCTTCACTCTGGTCGTCACACCAATATGAACGAATCTGAACTAACAAATACAAGAACATTTGGCAGCGTGTCTGAGTTCCTAGGGCTCATAATGATCTATGGGTTTTGTTTAGTTTTTTTAGTTTTTGGCAATTTTCATTGGTATTGCTCCATTCTATCTGAATTTAAATGGAAGAAATACAAAAAAAAAAGATGAGAAGGTACAAAATATTGAGAATGGCTATTCCGCGACTATCGCAGACCCTGGTATTCCCGACCAGTTATTATTTTTGTAAAATAGTAAATACAACTTTTTCACATTTTTCTTTTCGGTAGTTATAGGTATGGTGATTGTGATTTCGAATGACTCGGAGAAGGCGTCGTGAGTCTTTTAAGATTAAAATATTTCAAGCTTTGTTAAAAAGACTATTTGGATAGTTTACTTAGCGTTCGCAATGAAAATAAAACTAATACGTTTCCTTAATGAAAAGTAACCGGGAAAGCTAATTATTAATTTAGTTATACGGATGAATTGGCAGACGTTCCTCAACTCTACCGTTGAAATGTATCTTGTGGACCAATTATTGTTCAAGTGTTGGTGCGATTTTTTTTCTTAAAAGTTCAAATAAATGTATACACTGTTTCAACAATATAAAATATTCCAGGTGAGTTACTGGTGATCATTGACATGTAGAAATGGAAAAATAATAAAAGCGTGTGACATCCAAATTTTCGAATGAGAATCGTTTGATATCTTATTTATCTAAAAAATTTATTGAAACCAATAGCTTCTTTATTCCACATTAAAACCGAAAATGTTTCTGTTTGTCAATGACATGATGTAGATTCCAAGTTTTCTAAACTTGATACTTTCTCTATTCTTATTTTTTGGCATGCAAAAACCTCCTCCGAGCATCACTGCATTTCCGACAATAGCTGTGAGCTAAGGAATCCAAGACCAAATGACTCTAGGAAATCTATACTGTTTTTCTTTTTTTTCAGTTTCCAAGTATTTATTTTTGAATTGTTTGGATTGTTTCCATAATTAGGTTATGTAAACTATCAAAAGTGGTGGCGTTCAGATGCATTCCACAAAGCAAGTGAAAAATTAATTAAAGAAATCGAAACAGAAGATAACAGACTTCACGATATTGTTGGAAATGGAAAAAAGTTGAAAACGAGCAGCTATTTTTGGTGGTGCATGTTTAACTTCGGTAAGATTCAGGAAAATTGCTACTGGAAAACTTCGAATTTGAAGCAACTCTTGTTGTGATTTATTCGGTTTACCATTCAGAAAACTAAGAGCAATGGACTCTAGAAAACCAATATATTGTCTGTTTCTGGATATTATTTTTTTGAATTGTTTTTCTATTTCTATAATAAGATTGATAAATGGCGAGGAAACACTGGCGTTCAGAAACAGAAAAAAGACCATTCTGAAATCCAGGAGCAATGAAAACAAGAAAGTAAATATATTTTCGGCTTTCTAATGTTTATTTGTGAAATGGTTGCGTTAATTTCATGATAAATGATCAGTATGACTGAAAAACATTGGCTTTCATAAGCCAAAAATAAAACAGGTGATAAAAGTAATTGAGTGAATCAAGAATGAAAAATTGTTTCTGTTTCTTATTAATTTTAATATTGTTTCCACCTGCAATAGTAGTTCGCAGTAATAAGTTTTTCAAAATTAGAAAGTGAAATCATTAGGGTATTTCTCCAAAACTTTGCTGTTACAGATAAGCTGTATGTAAATCATAGTCTGGAGAATTCAATAATCAGATCTTTGATGGTGTTTGTACAGGCGTGGCATACCAAATTTTCAGCTCTTTTTAAAAAACTATAAAAACATTTATGCATAATTTCTCACCGCACCGTGAGGATCTTAGTTGGTTGTGAACATAAATGATGTTTCAATAAAGTTTATTATTTGAAGAGATTGCATTCATATTGCTACTGAACGGTATGTAACTCGATGTCAAATTTTATTTCAAATTCGCTTGGAATACATTTGTAATCAACTCCGTTGGTGATTTCTTCCCACATAAGTATCTCTATTAACATTTTTCATAAGTGAGATTCCTTTCATTTACCAAAGATCCTAAATTGGAGTCTCCAAAAATGGAAGCATGAAACATAACAGTTTAATGCGGAAGAAAGTTGCAATTTTCAAGAAGAGGGTAGGAGGGACAGGTGTAAATGAACATTCATTCCGTTTCATGAAGTTAATTTTGAAGGAACACATATTACACCTCGTTAACTATTTTTTTTAATATTTGCTATGAATAAATCTGATCTTAGAAACATTACAACGTTGGGATCAGTATCCGAGTACCTAGGACCTGTTATGATTTATGGGTTTTGTTCAGTTTTTTTAGTTTTTGCGGTTATCTCATTGGTGTTGTTTCCATTTTATATGAATGTGAATGGGAGGAATAGAAAACGAGATGAAAAGGTACAAAATATGGAAAATGACTTTTCAATTCTTCTATTGCAGACCCTGGTATTCCCGATCACTAATCATTTTTGTGAAATGGTAAAGAAAACTTATTTTATATTCTTCTTTTTGATGATTATAGTTACAATGGTGGTGATTCTGAAGGACTCGGAGAAAGCTTCGTAAGTTAATAAACACAAAGTTTTTTTTTTTTTCAAATTTTCAGACCCTATGTATTCCTATCCTACATATTCATCTTCATTACCTATCTAACTCTCCATGTCATCACCCAAGTCTTCCATTTACTCTTGTCAATCCTAGCTATTCAGAAGTTCCTATTGTACTTTGTACCTTCTATTGAACCTCATGTAATAACACTTCAAAAAATTATTAATAAGACGATTTGGATAGTATACTTGGCGTTCGCTATAAAAGAACTGATCAGCTTTTTATGGTGGATAGTAACCGGAACAGTTAATTATGAATTTGACAATACGGATGAGTTGGCAGTGGCTTGTTATACGGTATGTCACGGTATGAATTTGTTCTGTTTCTAGTTCATCACGAATAAAGATGGCTATGAGCGTCCTCACTAAGTCTTCAATAATTTTTACATTTCAGATTTCATTCTTCACCATCAACCTGCTTCTAATCTCCTCATCCCTTTTATACCTACCCATTATGATAAGTGTGAAGAAGTTCTCATATCTACCAATGGCTTTGAAATCGAAACCACATGTTTATATCTTCTGGCAGACTATGATTGTGTTGGTATTCAAATCTGTAAGTTTTCCGATTTTCTCTGTTTCATATTGTAGTTATCTCTTCACTTGTTCCACGCAATTAGATGAACCGTTCAAAAGCGAGACTTTATAAGTTTCAAATTTCTCTGTTCCACACAGTAGTTAGATATCTCATTACATTTTCATATCGATTCTCAGTTGAAGATTAGCAATTTTTCAGATTTGCTTTGTTGTTGACGCTTTTTTGTTGTCTTGGGGAAACGACCTGTTTCTAATAATAATTATCACAATAACAACTGATATTATCATCACTCCCCTGATCATTCAATCTTCTTATTTGGCATGCAACAAACGGAATATGGATGCATTGCTAGCATCCTTCAAACCTTGTAATCTGGTTAGAATGGTATTCAACGTTGAATCGAGTTCATCTGTAGAACCATCACCCAAACAGCTTACTTAATGAATTGTTCGTTGCTTTGAAATTTTCTTAGAGATAAAAACCTTTTCTCTGTCAAATATTGTCATTTTTCTACTAATATACTCGAAATGGTAGCAGCTCAAAATAAAAACATGAAACATAGATTTTTGATGCGGAATAAAGATGCAATTTTTAAAAGAGACTAGGAGGAACGGATGTAACTGAAAATTAATTCCGTTTCATGAAGCTTGTTTTGATGGAGCACATAACACGTTTCGTTTGGGCTTCTACTGCATTCTCTCATGAACAAATTTTATCAAACAAACATCACACATTTTAGTGCAGTATCCGAGTTCCTTGTACCTTATCTTTTAATTTCGTTTCAGTTGAATTGATTCCATATTGTTTTTCCCCTCTTCCACAAAACCGCGATTGTTTCGCCGTGAAAGTTTTTTGTCCAAAAATGTAACGCTTTTTGAAATTTTCCAACTTTGCGCCTCTCCAGTTTTGGCAGTTTTGAAGATTTTTATCTGAATTTTTTGGAGTGGTTTGGAAACCGCTCTGGGTTTCTGGTGCAGTTTCCGGTGTTACAATCTGACCACTTCTGACCCAGATATTAAAAGGAAAAAACGTTGCGAAAAATGCAAAAATTTCGAAGTACTGAAAATTTCGCTAAAATCTTTTTATTTAATTTTTAGTTGCTTCAGTTTGTGAGGTTTTGATGTGAAAACTGGTGAGCATAATAAACTTCGGGAAAGCTATCGATTGAGCTTAAAATTGAGTGAATCGAGAAAAAACTGAGAATGTAGGCCATAAAACAAGAAGCGAAATTTACCTATGAAAAAGTTTTTCAATTCTTTCTACGAATTATTGCCTTGACCACAGGTCAAATTTACTCCTTTCTCTTTTGAGAAAAAAATGAACGATTTCGGCGTGTTTCATTTCTAAAAAAAATGAATCTGAAAATTGCAAAACAGCACCGCAGGTCCTCTACAAATATATACCAACGAGGTGGTGCCATGAATAAGAACCGGTAGTGTGAGAACTGCAACAGATGAGAACTCCAATTATAAGAACTGCTACATTTATCGGCCACCCTGTAGAGTTGGAAGATCACTTTGAGTACCACAGCAACCAAAGGTCTCCGTCCAGTGTTACATACAGCTTATCTATAACAGCAAACTTTTGAAGAATATCCTGATAACTTTATTTTCAAATAATTAAAAACTTTGAGCAAAGTTCTATCACAGCTGGAAATGAAATTAAAATTAATAAGAAACATAAACAATTTTTCATTCTTGATTTCCTCATCTATTTTTATCACCTGTTTTATTTTAGGCTTATAAAAGCCAATGCTTTTTAGTCATACTGATTATTTATCATGAAATCAACGAAACCATTTGGCAAATAAAATTTAAAAAAACGAAAATATAAGAAGACCCAGATTTCAAAATTTTAAATTTTCAACTTGATTTTACTGATTTTTGGATCAGAAAATTGATTGTACGAAAAGAGTCAATATACAGAAAAAGTAGAAAAATCTATCAGGTGGATCTGGAAACCAAAAGACAGTAGTAAGAATTGGCATGGATGCCAAATCATTCTTATATATAAAAAATGAAGTGAGGGTTGTGTGTAAATATATATGTTTGTCATTCACGGCATCAAAAGGTTCACGGAGTTAGAAAAGTACCGTGACCTTCTGCTAAATAGTGAGCGGCGAAGCCGCGAACATCATTTTTCAAAAGTGAGCCGCGAAGCGGCGAACAAAACAAGACTGAAGCGCCGAAGGCGCGGCGGTCTTGTCGTACAGAAGGAAAACAAATAAAACTATTCGTTGTAAGGTTTGGCATCAATGCCAATTCTTACAACATTAAAAAATACAAAAAATAAATTATCAACGTGATTTTTCACGTCCAGTGTACTAATTGACTGATTTTTGCTGGTTTTAAGGGTTTTCTTTCAAACCCACTCTCGTTCATCAGATTTATTTGAAAATTCTCAAAATCCGTATTTTTCTTCAGAAGCTCAGCATTTTTATCTCAGTTTTCAATATTTCCAGACAGAAATTTAAAATTTTGAAATACCAGAGTTCTTATATATTTGTTTTCTTGGGTTCATTGTTCCCGGATTTAAGAATGGAAAGTCAAATAAATCGCAGATGCCATACTCCAGATTCAACGTTTCCCGAACGTAATCCTCTCCCGAATCATTTCAAACTAATACTCGAGATTCACAATCACCACCAAGAATAGCTGCTATCTCTACCAACATTTTTTTTGAAATACTACCCTATCACTGACCAAAGATTCTTAATTGAAGTCTCTGAAAATGGAAACATGAAACATAAAAGTTTGATGCAGAACAAAGTTGCAATTTTCAAGAAGAGAGTAGGAGGGACAGGTGTAAATGAAAATTAATTCCCTTTCATGAAGCTAATTTTGAAGGAACACATAATACACCTCGTTAGCTATCATTGAAATATTTGCTATGAACAAAACTGATTTAACAAATATCACAACATTAGGATCAGTATCTGAGCTCCTAGGACCTGTTATGATTTATGGGTTCTGTTTAGTTTTTATTGTTTTTGCATTTTGCTCATTGATCTTGTTTCCATTCTATGTAAATGTGAATGGGAATAATAGAAAACGAGATGAAAAGGTACAAAATATTTAACTGAATTATTTAATACGACTATTACAGACCCTAGTATTTGTGATCACTAATCATTTTTGTGAAATGGTAAAGAAAACTTATTTCATATTCTTCTTTTTGGGAATTATAGTTACAATGGTGGTGATTTTGAATGACTCGGAGGAAGCTGCGTAAGTTAATGTACCTGAAGTTTTAATCATTGTTGGAGATTTATTTCCTTGTTTCACACACAGCCTATATGAATCTGATTTTCTCTTTAAATGCTCAGTTTTTTTGCATCAAATTTTCAGACCCTACGTATTCCTATCCTTCATCCTCATCCTCATAACCTATCTAACTCTTCATGTTATCACCCAAGTATTCCATTTACTCTTGTCAATCCTAGCTATCCAGAAGTTCCTACTGTACTTTACACCTTCCATTGAACCCTATGTAACAACTTTTCAAAAGGTTATGAACAAGACTATTTGGATAATATACTTGACGTTTGCTGTTAAAGAATTGATCAGCTTTTTATGGTGGATAGTCACCGGAACAGTTAATTATGGATTCGACAACACGGATGAGTTGGCAGTGACTTGCTATACGGTATGTCAAGAATGAAAACTTGTTCTGTTTCTGGTTCATCACAAATATAGATGACGATAAGCATCCTCACTATTTTCAGAATAACTTTCCAGATTTCATTCTTCACCATCAACTTGCTTCTAATCTTATCTTCCCTTTTATACCTACCCATTATGATAAGTGTGAAGAAGTTCTCTTATCTCCCGATGGCTTTGAAATCAAAACCACATGTTTATATCTTCTGGCAGACAATGATTGTGTTGGTTTCCAAATCTGTGAGTTTTCCAAATTTTTCTGTTTCACATTGTAATTTTGTCGGAACTTGTTTCATAGAATTCGATGTCATTAGATTTTGCAATCTTCTCCTGTACAAAGTTACATATCCCATCACTTTTTCATACACGATGCGACCGATTTCCAATTGATGATCAGCTACTTTTCCAGATTTGCCTTGTCGTTGACGCTTTTCTGTGGTTTTGGGGAAATGACCTGTTCCTTATAATAATTATCACAATAACAACTGATATTATCATAACTCCTTTGATCATCCAAGCTTCTTACTTGGCATGCAACAAACGAAATATGGATGCATTGCTAACATCTTTCAAGCCTTGTAATCTCGTTAGAATGATTTTTAACATCGAATCAAGTGTATCTGTAGAACTATAACCCAATCAGATTAGTTAATAAAAAAGTCTTTGCTTTTTCAGTTACAAAATCTGTTTTTTTTTTCAAACACCGCTCCGTGAATACTAATAGACTCAAAATAGAAGCCGCTTAAAAAAGAAACATGAAACATTGGTTTTTGATGAGAAGTGAAATTGAAATTCTTGAAAAAAAGATTGCGAGAGGAGCAAGCTCGAACGAACGAGCTCTATGCAAACTCGCCCCGTGGCACACACAAATATCCCCCCTTTCTCTCATCGACCGTCTAAGCCTCGCCCCGTTCTCCCTTGGTCAGGGACGGAAGGTCGTTCATCATTCTTGTGCTTGTGAAGAGATGGTGACACAACCTCCCTCTCTTCCCCTCTTTTTCACCAGTTTTTGTTCCTTTTTTACATTGTTTCTTTTATGATTCTTTACCTTCTCCTCTCTCTCTCTCTCGTCACCTTTTTTATGTTCTTGGTTTAATTACCAAAATTTGAGTCTTGAATTTAGGATTCGGTCAGTTAGCAGTGTGGTTCAAATTTAGCGGGTACAAAGAGAAATCAATTCAGTTTCATGGAATTAATATTCGACACATTTCATTAACTGATCACTCACAGTACACTAAATTACATGAGAAAAAGGCGGAATAACTGTATTAATCAGGACAAAAAGATCGCTAGATGGCCGAGTTGATGATTTTCCACGGCCCCCGAGTAAGGAGTATATGCGCTCCACTAGACACCGCGAATCGAAGTCGGCTGCCTGGTGGGTTGGGCCTACTTTCTCTTTTTGTTGATTTTTCTATATTTTTTTGCTTTCTTCTTTCTTCTTCTTTTTTTTTGCGACAAATCAATCGAATAATTCATTTTCTCAAGTAATCAATGACACCGTCACCGCCGGAAGTTCCGGAAGCAAGTGCTGAAGCTCTACCAGAACCGACTGTCGAAGAAAATGCTCAAGAAGCTCAGCCGCCAGTTTCGAGGAAACAAGTAAGTTTCTGAAAGCTGCAAATAAAGATTTTATTTGAAAATTCGACTTTTCAGGTTCTCCTTCAGAAGTTCATATCTATTATGGAGACGGCTAGCCCACAGTCAAAGATGCGTTGCAAGATAATTCTCGCTGAAGCCGTCGCTTTCGTTTCGGACCCAACAAATGCCTCGGCGTCAGCTGCCGAGCTCTGCGATGCCATCAGAAAGAAGCTCCGAGAAGTAGATGGACGTTAAAAATTAAATTATATTTCTTTTCGGCCCAGATTTCTGGTGTGGAATAAAGTTGCAGTTGTTAAAAACGTTTTAAGAAGAATGTGCAAAAAATTAATCTCGTTTCATAAAATCAGTATTAATCGAACGAATCTCATCAACTCATACTGTCGATTTCAACAGAGAAAGAAGTGTTGCTGTAAGAGCACCAGAATAAAATATTGAACAAATTTTGGCAGAGTTCCAAAAATGATAGAACAATACCTTCAGCATCACAAAGTGTTAGCAATATGTTTGCTTATTTTAGTCCTTAACAATCTCTTGCTTAATTTCTTTCTGTTGATATTCTGACACAGTTGTTGGGGGAATCGGCTCTTCATGTTCAGTTCCGTTCTCTCTCTTAGGGATAATCTCGAGAGCCACCAAAGTAATGGTTGAGCCAGAAGATGAGGGAGCATTAATAGTTGGAGCTGAAAAATTACGGATAAGTCCCAGAATAGCTTAATGATTGAGAAACATTCTGAATTTTGACTGTGCATAGAAATTTTTCGAAAAAAAAGTTATAAAAAACTGCCCGGTTTCCTCATTCTGCTCAATTTCAAAGAATAATTGAGAAACCCCCTAACCTCCATCTGCTCCATTTTCTGCTTGCGGTTCTTCGTCTTCGATTTCCTGTTTGATTGTTGCCTCTGAATTGGTAGAATTCTTCGCGATTCTTGCTTGTATTGCGAGAACTCGTTCATTAAGTTCGGCAACTTTTCGAAACAGTTTTGTTATTTCGGCGTCAAGTAAATGGTTGATATAAGCACCCAATGCCTTGGAAAGCTCTTCGTCTACTTTGTTATGATGAATGATGTTCGTAGAATCGGCAGCATCAGTTTGCACCTCTGCATCCATCATTTTCGTCTTTTTCGCTGTAAATGAAAAATGGTTTCTGGTGTACTTCAGGCAGATTGAAAAGTGCTAGTGAATCTTTGGCAAGGTTAGAATTCTTGCTCATGACTTTATTCGATTTCGAGTCTTCTTACTTGGAGGTTGAGATAATTCCACAGTTTCCAGCTTTGGTTCAACGAGAGGTTGAATTCCAGATGACATCTTCCCGTTGTTGTGGGAGATAAAGGCAGCTTCACTGTTCCTGCTAACGGAGAGTGTGCATTGGTAGGCACGGTTGCTGGATAAGTTGACTTCTGAAGAAAAAGACTACGGTTGTGTTAGTACTTGTAAAATGCCACTAAAAACCCCTATTCATTAAAAAAAAAGAAAACTGCAGCTTTGATATGGAAAGTTAAAAACGGAAAAAAACGGCAATATTGCTGTTAGTCACAAGCAAAAAATGGTACTTCAATGAATTAAAGTACGACGAATTCGAAGCAAAGTGCCATTTTTCGTTAGTGAATAACCGCAAACATCTCTTCTATCGATCAATAGTTGGCATTCCAATGTTGCACACCTAGCAGACTGGCACCTAGGATAAGGAGAGAACACTACGAGACGATACACAACAGATAATGAAGAGGAGGTGAGAAAAGATTGACCTCTTCCTTTTCGTCTTCGAACACATCGTGTTTGTCACGTTTTCGTCGGTGATAGAGCTCACTGAAATGAGAGAGTCTAGAGAAAAAACAGAAAGTACCACATGTATCATCGAGAGGACCGTCTCTTCTAATAGCAATGGTGGTGAATAGAACGAATCAGGAACGCTTGTATGAGTTTTCAAGTAATGAGTAAGCTAGGAACGTCTAACCTATTACATGTTTCAGTAATCCTTTTTCTGTAGCAATTATAAATCATGTTCACTGTTCCGATAACGTAATGATTATTGAGAAACGGAGAAATCTGAATTACAGCTACGAATGCATTCATAGGAATATTTTCCAGTATATGTATACATCCAAGCGTGCATTCTTCATGATTTTTTGTTCTAAAAAAGGGGGATTTGATGGGAAGGTGGCCTAAGTTTCAATATTTAGGCTAAAATGTTCAAAAATTCTCTCAAACGCAGATGAGTCATGAGTCAAGAAGTCGGCAAAAGATGAAAAGTACCGGCGCAAAAGTAGGGAACAAAAGGAAGGTCACAAAGCGCCTGGCAGAAAAGCTAATAGCAAGGAGTAGCTATTACGCAACGGGAGGAAAATGTGATCAAGAAAGTTCTAGGTCAAAGGAAAATGAATATGAACGTTCATCAGAAATTTTTCCATCAAAAGTAAATCATACAGCAGAGGTTATCAATGAATTGAAACAGTATATCACCACCAGGTTCCCAAAAATTCATTAATACTGCAAAAGAAGTTCTCAAAGTCTCTCGAGAACAATGTTCACTTCTATTTGACCAAAAAAGTGTCATTAGAAAGTACCGTGGAGAGCTCAATAATTTGCAGAAACACAGCTTAGAGTAATATAATGTTTCAATTGTATTGTGTAAAACTTGCTTGGAAATGAATTTTTGATATGGTTACTAGGGTTCCGCAAAAAGCTCATTTTGAAAATAAACTCGCGTGAAGCTTCAATGAAGCAGGCTCATATGAGCTTCATATGAATACAACGTGAGGCTTCAAAAAGCTCATCCTGAAAAAAATGAATATTATTCAAAAGCTCATTTGCTTCATTTCTATTTTTCATGAAGCAGCTTCACGCTTCAAAAAGTTCAAAAAGCTCAAAAAGCTCATTTTATTTACATAAATTGACCCTCCAAGTTAACCTTTCCACGGAAAATAGGGCAATAAAGTATTCAAAAACAAGTCAAAATTTTTTATTTTGTTTTTCAATCCACGTTAGCATTTTGAATAAGCTTTTTGAGCTTTTCAATAAATTGAGAATGAAGCGTGGATGAGCTTTTTGAAGCAATTCAAAAAGTTCACCTTTAATTTAATGAAGCAAAATGAAGCTTCGCTATGCTTCAAAAGCTCATTTTAAAAACATAAGAAATTTTCTTGCGGAACCCTAATGGTTACAGCTCATGTTGTCATTCAAGCTTCCTATTTTTCCCCATTAAACGAAATAAAGACATTTGACTGAAAAACTCCAAAACCAAACAATTTTCGAAAGTTTTATTCGATTATCACTACTTTTATCACGTGAGTTTGTAATATGAGTCGCATTGCCTTGAAAATCTTGTTAAATCGAATAAATTTCAGAGATCTTCCCTATTTGCAAACAATGTTCTTCAACACTACTACAATACACTTCATTACTATACAATATACTACAATACACAACAACACTCCACCATTGTTTTTCATTTGAACTGCGGCAAGTCAAGTTACGTTACGCGTTTCAGAACACAGACCCTTCTGTTTCAGATTAAGAACAAAAAGCCTTCTTTGGCAACATCAATTACTTATGAAACTTTACAACTTTCATTCGATAAGTAGGCAAAGTGTGATCGGTACCTATGTTTTTCAGAAATCAAAGTTCATTTCTACCGTTTCGAAAAACGTGTTTAGGTGGATAAGCTTTAGTATTTTTGATAGGTCCACGAAATTATCTTGTTAGAATGCACACTTATGCAGCCTCCGTATTTTTGTTAACATCCTTGTTCAAAGCTTATAAAGAAAACTAGACTCACTGATCAGTTCCAACACCACGTGGTTAGTATGAGCAGATGCAATTTCTCGCTGTTGCCTTCAGAATTTTCAGACACAAAAGTCAGCTAGTTCTGACGAGAAATATATTTTGCAACCTGGCCTTTCTATTAACAAGATGGGTTGGCTTCTAGATATATTGTCCGCAAGGATAACAGGGGAGACTGTTGAAAACTCTATTGTGATTTCAGTAATGTTGTTACTCAGTGTCGTTGTGTTTTGTTTCTTCACTTTACTTCCATTTTACATGTATGTCAACAAAGTGAATCGAGAACAAGACAAGAAGGTGCGTTTTCCGTACTGAAAATCAATACGAGTTTCAATGTTCAGACAGCAGTCTACCCAATCACCAATCATTTTTATGAGATGGTAAAAAAGTTCTATTGCTGTTTTATCTACCTAGTCCTTCTGATTGTTTTCTTTGTTTTATATGGTTCTCAATTATTTTACTCTTCAAAAAACGAACCTAGTCCGAAGTTAGTTTCAATTTTTTTTTAATTCTGAGTTCTTTTTACAGCATCTTTTTTCTTGCAATTCCTTTGACAGCTATCTGTCTCTCCATCATGAGTGCTATGGTTCAAGTATTCCAATTTCTCATTTTTGTCCTATCCATCAATAGATGCCTTTTGTATTTCTTCCCTACACTTGAACCTCATCTAAGCTTCATACAAAATGCATTGATTGAGAAAATACATTATGTCTACGTTTCGTTTGTTATTAAAGACATTTCGTTTATTGCATGGGTTGTCTACTACTCCATGATCGAAGTTAAGGAAACGCATGAATTATTGCGTTTGTCTCCAATGGTAAGTTTCGAATACTTACTTAGCAGTCCACACTATTCTTTATTCAGATCTACTTGACAATTCTGACTATTCTCATTCAGATTTCGTCCGTTTTATACATACCCATTTTGTTCAGTGTCCGTCAGTTCTCATATCTGCCTTCTTCTCAACAGAATAACCCTCAAAAGTACATCATAATACAGTCAATGTTTCTTTTCGTGTTCAAAATAGTAAAACCGCAAAATAGTTTTTAATCGCTATATTAATATCTTACAGATTAGCGCACCATTTGTCTTGTATTCGTATTTCGTGGATAACGCAATAGCGACAATAGGTATAGTTGGTTACCTAGTTGTATTGGACATGGTTATGACACCTGTACTCATTCAATCTTCCTACCTTTTTTGCAACAAACGGAATATTGACTTACTGTGGAAAGACTTTAGAATAAAACAGTTTTTGAAAGTTTTATTCAGTTGCAACAGCACGGCTACGGTTAGACCAGTTCACTCAGCTGGTGAACTCACGTAAGTTTAAAACATTCTGATAATTGAAAAAGAAGTTTTGCTTTGCAGGGATACACGATACTGAAACCCTCAATATATTTTATTCCATCGGTTTGCAAAATTCAACTTTCTATTTTATGTTCTATTTTTTATAATCAGTTTCAGTAACCACTGATTCGTAGTAATGAAAGTTCCGCAACAGTTAGATTTGCTCTCCGATAATGTATCAATTTTGCAGAAGTTAATGCAAAAAAATTTGAAGTTGTTTTTTATGATTTTTGACACCACAAAACAAATATAACGACAGAATTGAAGGATCATGCTAGAACTTGTTTCTCGTCATATTTTGTATATCTGAAAACAACTGAATTCACTCACTCATCATTAATAGGATTAATGAAAAAGTTTTTTTTGTTCTTCAATAAATCCTAACGTGCTAACATATAATGCCAGAATCAATCTACGAAACAGAAATTAACTATCTTACAAGAATTTATTGCTCGCTGTTTCAACTAGAACATATTTACAATGAGTTATGATCATGTTCAATTATTCGATTCAAGCGTATCTGTGTTATAAATGAAAATGTTAACAAGGAAGTCCCGGTTTTTGCACTATCCATTCTGATCATGAGACTCTGCTTTCTTTGTTTGAGATCATGCTTTCTGACGTCGGTCGAGCCTTCCCACCATGTTGCCAGTGATTGGCTCAAAAGTCCTCAAAACTAGAAAAAAGCTGATTTTTGGAAGGAACGAGTTGCAGAAACTGATGCATACATGGGAGGATTTACTGCACTTCAAAAATTATTTTTTACACGTGCTAAATTTTTCGAAAATTTCCGAAAATTCACGTGCTAATTTTTTCGAGCTCCAAAAAAAAAAACAAAAAAAAACAAATCTCCTTTATGGAACCCGAACTCTCGCACCCAACGGATTGCCAGCCAACGCTGCAACCATTACACCACGAGCGCCTCATTTGACAGCGCTCTTGTTGTTCTATAAGAAAGCGGCAAGTGGCGCGCACGAACACACATAAACGCGCGCATGGCGAGCATAATTTCAAGATTGACGCTATATTTTCTCGGCAGCCACTGGGTGTTTTCTCACCAAATTTCATTCCTGGGAGTCTTTTGGACTATAGAATCGAATCGAATTCACGACACGTGCTAAAGATTCCTCTTACGTGCTAAATTTTCACAGTGCACTTTCAGTACTTCGATTTACTGCCGTAGTGCAAAGTGCACTAAGCGATTTCTCAGCGAATACTCGACGAATCGCTTCGCGAAAAAAAACTAAGATTTCTAACCGAAAATGATTACGTTTCAAAACAGTTTACGCGCTAAATTATTTTTCGCAACCGCTCAATAATTTTTTCAACGATTTCGCTATGCTCAAAGTGCACTGTGAATTTTTTCCGGCGAAACTCATTATTTCTATTCGAATTTAATTTTAGATATGTTTTGAACTAATTTCGTTAAGATTAATAACAGTTTACGTGCTCAGTTTACGTGTTTTTTAGTTCTCATCAAAAACCCGTTTAAAAAATGATTTCTCAATAAAAAATATTTATTCGCCGGCGCGGCACATGGTTTTTTTTTCTATATCAATTTAGAACGTAAACTGTTTTTATTAATGTTTATACGGCAAATTTAAATTTTTTAATGATTTTCTCTTGAATTTTCGATTCAGAATTCTGAATAAAACGTCATCTGAATTGCAGAAATTATTTCTACAGGTAAAAAATTATTTTTAGGGGATACTGTAGAAAAATTTTACAAATGCGAGTCTAGGAAATTTGAAAAAAAAATTTTGAAGAATATTTCACGTGCTAACAAGGGATATGCGTGACTGACCGACTTAAGGGCTATCTGAAAAAAGTCGGAATGTATAGATAAGATCATGGTCTATCGAATTATGAAATAAAAAATGGCCACTTTTTCACGTGGTTCGAGTTGTGACCTGCCAAAAATTTCAGTGAAAAATCAGAGAAAACGTGACCTTCGACCCTTCGAAGTGTCTATCGGAATGTTAATAGTAGATTTTCATGGCAGTGTGGCACAGTGGTAAAAGGATAGAATAATAAGCATAGTCTCATGAGTTCGATTCCTACCTGTGCATAAACTTATTAAATTTTTTTTCAAATTGTTTCCAGCTAGCAAAACTAGGTCCGTGGTTGTTTTCAACAGTTTCTGAAGAGATATTTCAGTTCAGGGCAAGCATAGAATCGAACTCACATCGAAAAATTAAGAATTTTTTTTCTACATTTTCTCGATTTTTGCCCACCAACCAATGGGAAAAATTTTCAAAAATTTTTTTCGAAAAATTTTGTAGTTCTCCTTCAAACTGGTATTAATAATGAAAATTTTGAGAAAAAAATTTAAAAAATTTTCGATCAACAGACAGATCGACCAACAGACGGTTGTTTTTGACCTGGAAAAAAGTTTCCAGATTTTGTTCAGAAATTGTTCCTCTTGCGTTGGGTAATAACCTGCACCTTTCAAAACCAAGAAATACCGGTTTTGAAGCCAGTTAGAGCACTTGAAAACTATTAATCAGGTCATCATGGCCCACACGTTCAAAAGTGGCCACTTTTTATTTCAAATTCGGATTCTCCATAGTCGAATGTATCTGTGGCTGGATTTGTAGAAGGCTCTTAAGCCGGTCAGTCGCGCACATCCCTTGTAAAAATTTTCCACCGGAGGAACGAAAAATTCACGTGCTGCATTACCACTCTGCTATCCATGTATGAACTGATGATGTCACGAAGGTTCGGAACATGAGTTCATAAAATAATGAAACCAGGAACACTGACAACTTTCTTGACCGTTTCAAAAATCTTTCTAAACCGGAGTAATTTCAGAGTTTCCCCCTGAAGTTCTTCAACACTTCATTATGAACAGGTGTTTTTAAAAGTAACTAATGTAATTTTTGCAATTACACTCCACGCTACTCAGTCATTTAATTCCCAGTCATAGAAAAATTTTTTCAATTAAAATTTCGTGGTTTGTAGGAACATACTAACATTTCAAATTTGCATATGCATAATTTCAGCAACCGATTCTGAAAATCACTGCAATGCAGGATTCATCTTTCATGAAGATGCGTTTTATACAAGATATACTTCACAATAGAAATACAGAAGATACCGTTGTCGTTTCTTTTCTGATTGTGTTTTTCCTGTCAATCATCTTTATTGCCCTTTGCTTCTTCCCAGTGCTACCGTTTTACATTTATGTTAATAAAGTTAATCGAGAGCAAGATAAAAAGGTGGGTTGACATTTTTTTGGATGGTGGGATCGGAAGGTACCTCGAGGGCCTAATGAACCTTGGGTCTTTTTTTTCTTGCAATAAAAACAATTTCAGTCAGTAGTCTACCCAATCACCAATCACTTCTATCAAATGGTGCTGAAACTGTATGCTTTAATGTTTTTCTTAATCGTATCTACAAGCTTACTATGTATTCTTTCTCCTCAAAATGTCTCACCTGGTTCGCCGCACGAAGAAGAATGGCAGGAGTAAGTTCAGCGTGTTGATAGAAACCGTTAACTCTTCCAAATTCAAAAACTGCAGATATTTGTTTGGGCTGTTTGGGTTGGTAATACTTCTGGCCATGTTTTGCATGATTGCGATTGTCCAAGTTTTTCAATTTTTGATTTTATTTTTGTCCATTCAGAAATTTATTTTATATTTCTTTCCGACATCAGAGAAATTTATCAAAGTGACCCAGCAGCTCTTAATGAGACAAATACATTACGTATACGTTTTTTTCGTCTTGAAAGACATAGCATTCATCATTTGGAGCATTAACTCATACCTTGATTCTAACGTCTTGCGTTGGAGAATGCCGGCAGTGGTGAGCAATGAGTGTCGATTGTATAGATTTTGTTCGATTCAATGTTCAGATTTATGTCTCCACTTTAAACGTCATTGTACTGGTTTCGTCGTTTTTGTACTTGCCTATCATGTTTAGTGTCCGTCGATTCGCTTATCTACCTTCATCTCAAAAAAACAATCCCCAAAAGTATATTCTAATACAATCTATGATATTCTTTATTTTAAAAGAGGTACGTGCACATGAGAAAACTGACATACTCTTTTTGACAAGGTTATACAGATAGTCGCCCCAATACAATTGTTTTGTTACTTCAAGGATGCTGTTTTCTGTTACGTGTTTTTTTCAATGTTATTTGATGTGATTTTCACACCTATAACTATTCAAGCTTCCTACCTTCTTTGCAACAAACGAAATATTGACATTTTGTGGATGGACTTTAGAATCAAACAGTTTTTGAAAGTTTTATTCGGTTGTAACGCCAAGGCTACCGTTAGACCAGTTCAAACATCTGATGACCTCACGTGAGTTTAAAACGTTTCGATCATTCAGAAAATTTTTTTTGCAGGAACACACGATACTGAACAGGGGAAAAAAATTGAATGCACTGGTTTTCCACTGAACAATAATGAAACGACAATAATATATTTCTGTTCTCAACGACTTGTGCGTTTTTTCAGTTAAGCAGAACTGTTTTCTATTGTTTATTCTCTAATAAAACACTACAGTTTATTTCGCTGAAAACATTTTGTCCTACTGAAAATATCAAAACTCACTTATTGATTTTTTTTGTTTCCTGATTATTCCAAATACTCAAATTGCTTTGTAGACTCAAATTACGTGATTTTCAATTACAGGTGATAAACTGATCATTTCAGAGTCAGAAACTTTGGTTATCGCCCATGAAACCACGAAGTTCATTCGACTTTCCGGTACTTTTTGAAAAAGCCGTGTCTCATGGGGCCACAAAGCTTCTTCAATGAAGTTGTCACAAATGAACCCGTTGACGAATGATAAACATTTTTCACTGTTAGTTTTCTTGCTGATTTGTTAAATTGAAAATAAGAATCATTTTCGTTAAAATATCCAAGAATCAACGATCAGTTCAAATACCACATGGTTTGCTCGAACAGATGCAATATTCAGCTGCTGCTTTTACATTCAGCACATAAGTCAACTTGTTCTGAGAACATTTCAACCTGACCTCTCATTCAACGAGATGGGTTGGCTAGGACGACTGTTGTCTGGGAGGATAACTGATGACACTTTTGGAGATTTAACTGTCTTTTTGTTATTATTGCTAAACATCACCATTATGATCACTTTCTTCCTAGCATTCCCATTTTACATTTATGTTAACAAAGTGAATCGCGATATAGACAAAAAGGTAATGGAAGTTGATTATCATTAAAAAATTTCGATGTTCAGTCAGCTGTCTATCCAATCACTAATCATTTTTATCAAATGGTCAAAAACTTTTATGGCTTTCTTGGTTTTTTGGTATCGGTTACAATCATGGCATCCCTGAAACAAGAACCTTCGGCAGTTTTGTTCACAAGTTCCTCAGAAGTGCAATCTAACAAACAGTTAGTTTTGGAAAATGAAAAAAATTGGCGTTAGTTTTAGAACCAGTCGGTGGCGCCGCCTACGGCGGCTCACCTGCTTTTTGTTTGTCGCTGCGCTCTTCAATGGGGGGGGAGGGGGTTGACTTGCCATGCTCAAACCCATTTTTAATAGTTAGGCAGAGATGCACCTAAGTCTTCCTCTAAAGTGACACACATAAGAAATTCGAACTTCCACCAAAATTTTCCAAATTTGAATTGCCGCCAAATATTTGAAAATTTGAGTTCCCGCTAAAATTATATGTTTTTGCGTTTTCAGAAATTCGTAGAAATTTCTGGAAAGAGGGAGAATGCTCTGAAAGGCTATTCATTTAGAACTTTCCAGTGAAGTTTTCGGAATACTATAACTACCGTAATCCTACAGTAATCTCCACGATTTTTTGATGGTGTACTATTGGGGTCCCGCAGATACTACATGCAAAAATTGGAATGATTCCGTTCCGAACACGTTGTCAAAAAATGGGTTACTGTAGCTAGCATAATCCTTCAGTAATCCGAGCTCCAAATGTTATAGAATCGAAGCGCTCGGGGACCTATGACCACATGCCAAGTATGGTATCAAACGGTTCAGGGGCTCAAAAGTTATTCAGTGATAAGTGCGGCACAGACAGACACATAGACAGAGCTTGCCGCTTAGTATATAGAAGAGATACCATTCTGAGGAAAAGGGCCTTTCTTCGCCGATAGAGCCGGAAGTTCTTGCAGACGGCCGGCCGCCTCCTTTTGCTATAAGTCAGCCGCGGATAACAAATTCCGGGCCGTCTTTTTACCAAAATGCATAACTTTTTGTGCTCTACAAGACCGCCTCTTGCATAGAAAAGGTCCGACCGCTAGGAAGCGAGATATAAAACCGTTTTTTTTCCGCGGCCCGATTTGACAGCCCCGATTGGATGTTATTTTTTTCCTTTCAGATTCACTTTGTACTTGTTTGCCTTCGAATTAACGGCAGGTTTGAGTTTTTTCTGTTTGAGCGCTATGGTTCAAGTGTTCCAACTACTGATTTTCATGTTATCCGTTCTGAGATTTTTATTATATTTCTTCCCTTCTCTGGAAGCCTTTGTTAAAGAAACTCAACAATTTGTAATACAAAAAATAGAATATGTGTACGTTTTTATTGTTTTGAAAGACATATCATCCATCGTTTACTACTTCTACTCAAAGTACAAAAATGAGTTATCACCTTTGGAAAAACCCGTAGTAGTGAGCAATAAGTATTTAGATCTAATAATTGACGTTTTACGTTCAGATATATATCTCAGCCTTAAACACTCTAGTTTTGATTTCGTCGTTTCTGCACATCCCTATCATGTTCAGCGTCCGTCAATTTGCCTATCTACCTTCTTCTCAACAAAACAATCCCCAAAGATATATTTTGATACAATCGATGATATTTTTCATTTTCAAAATGGTGAGAGTACAAGAAATATAAGTTTTTAACAAAAGTTGCATACAGGTTTACACACCAATTGCTTTAATATTTTACTTCAGGGGTAGCACATCCACTTTTGTGCTATTCTCAGTTTTCTCGGATATAATTGTGATCCCAGTAGTCATACAGGTTTCTTATCTTCTTTGCAACAAACGCAATATTGATATTTTGTGGAAGGACTTCAGAATCAAACATTTTTTGAAAGTTTTATTCAGTTGCAACAGTGCGGCTACGGTTAGACCAGTTTACACAGCATGTGATCTTACGTATGTTTGGAATGTTCATATAATTGAATAAAAGGTTTCATTTTGCAGGAACACACGATACTGAAATTAAAAGTCTTCAATTAAACTAGTGTTACATCATTAACATATTCATTTGAAAACCTATTTCGTTTATACAATGATTCAGTGTACACTTTTTACTAACTATGAAAACATTGTAACATACTTTTTTTGTGTTTCTGATTCTATAGTAGACTTTAAGTTTTTTTTGCAGACATCAATGAGATGTTGCTCCTAGGCTCTGTTTCCAACGCTTCGGAAGTAGCTCTAAGCTATCAATTGTTAAACGATTGATTCAACGCCCTTTTTCGTTTCTCAAGCAATTCAGCGTCGTAGCAATTTATAGAAAAACTGATCGTTTTACTGTCACAGAATTCAAAACTAAATATTTTACCTTTTTTTGGAATGTTGACTCACATTAATTATCAAATGGATCTTGGTTTTCTAATTGTGGTTGACTAAATCAGTGATTGCCAACTTTCATCTTTTATGTGAATTTTGCGCAATCGATTCATTGCTACTGAAATTACGGGGAATTTTTTTTCAAAAAATCATTTCGATTGTTGGTTTCTGTCCAAAAGAAGTTCTAATAGTTCTCGAGAACAACTTTTAAGTTTTTGCTAACCAGGAAAAGACACAGATATAGGGAGTGAGGAAAAGTTAAAAACTTTCAGATTCATTTATAGTGATTTCACGTTTTAGTTGCATTGTGTAAAACTAACTTGGAAATACATTTTTGATATGATGACGATAATTCAACCTTCCTATCTTTTATAAGAAAATTGTTTGATGGACTACAAAATAAAACGATTCTTGGAAGTTTTATTCAATTGTCAAACAATGGCTACTGTTATCACGTGAGTTTGTAATATGAGTTGCACTGGTTTGAAAATCTCATTACATCGAGTGAGTTTAATAGATCTTCTCTAATTGCAAAAAAAGTTCTTCAACACTTCACCATCAGCATATTTTTCAAAGGTAACTGATGTCATTTCTGCAAATATACTAGACTCTATTTGCACATGGTTTGTAGAAACAGATGCAAATTTCAGCTTCTACAACTAACTCTAAAAATCACTTCAACTAAAGATTTATCTTTTGTTAAGATGGGTTTTATTCAAGATGTACTGTACAATAGAAATACAGAAGATGCCGTTGTCAGTTCCTTTATTATCATGTTTTTGTTGTCACTTTGTTTCATTGCGCTCTGCTTTTTTCCAGTATTACCGTTCTACATTTATGTTAATAGAGTTAATCGAGAGCAAGACAAGAAAGTGAGTTATAATTGTTCGAAAAAACATAGTTTCATAATTCAGTCAATAATCTATCCAGTTACAAATCACTTCTATCAAATGATCTTAAAACTCTATAGTTTCATATTTTTTCTTGTCGTATTCACAAGTTTGTTCGCTCTTTTTTCTTCTCAAACTTTTTCATCAAATTTATCGCGCAAAGGAGTAGGACAGCAGTGAGTTTCACTAAACTATTTTGTTTGGAACTTTTATGCACTAAGGTGAATTTTGCTTTCAGATTTTTGTTTCCCGTCTTTTGTTTGGCTCAGTTTATAGGCGTGCTCTGTATGAGTACGATCGTTCAAGTTTTTCAGTTTCTAATTCTTTTCTTAGCTATTCAAAGGTTTCTGTTATATTTCTTTCCTTCTTCAGAGAGATTTGTCAAAGAGATTCAGCAGTTTTTAATTGGAAAAATGAGATACTTATACCTTTCGATTGTTGTGAAAGATATATCATTCATCTTTTACTGCTTCTACTTAATCTATAAAGACAAACAAACATCGCGTTTGGAACATCCTGCAGTAGTAAGTGTTCATTTTTGAATCAGGTTTATTGCGAATTCATGGTCAGATATACATCTCCGTTTTGAACATTCTTGCTGTGCTCTCTTCACTTTTGTACATACCTATGATGATCAGCGTCCGTAAATTCGCATATCTTCCTTCATCTCAACAAAACAATCCACAAAAGTATATTTTAATACAGTCTATGATATTTTTTATTTTTAAAATAGTAAGTGAATATAGGTACGGGAACTCTTCATGGTAATTTTCTGCAGATTGTCGCACCAATACTTTTATTCTGCTACTTCCGGGGCAGCACTTTCTTCTATGTGGTTTTTTCAATTATATTTGACATAGTTCTGACACCTATAGTTATTCAAACTTCCTATATTTTTTGCAACAAACGGAACATGGACATTTTATGGAGGGACTTTAGAATCAAACACTTCTTGAAGATATTATTCTGCTCTAAAGCAACTTCTACAGTTGAACCAATGCAGCTCGCCAATGATCTTACGTAAGTTTGAATTGGTTGTGTTATGAAATGATTGATTTTTATTTTTAGGACGCGATACTGATCGTTATTGATGAACGAAATGTAGATAGTAATTACTATTGATGCTGTTTTTTCCCACATAAATGTCATGAGATTTGATATATTCTTCAAAGTTGTTGTGATCCTACCATACCCATTTTCCTGTTTCAGATAGTGCACAAAGATACCTCTTCGACAAAACCTAGCATTTGTTTTCTTTTTAAGTAACGATTACAAATTAGACTGAACGTTTTAAATAACTCTTGCTCATTTGCTTTGTTGAAAACTAGAGTCATTTTTGCAAGTAAACTGGAATCAATGATCAGTTTAAAAACCACGTGGTTAGCTCACGCAGGTGAAAGTTTTTCTTCAACACAAAAGTCAACTATTTCTGACATGAAGTATTGTGAAAATAATTGAATCCTAACTTTCCATTCCACGAGATGGGCTTGCTTCGAGACATATTATCTGGAAGGAAAACAGGCACCTTTGAAAATACTTTTTTCTTGTTTGTTTTTTTGCTATACATGGCCATTGCATTATTATTTTTTCTATTGCTACCGTTTTATATTTATGTCAACAAAGTTAATCGGGAGGTAGACAAGAAGGTAATCGAATTTCGTTACAATCAAAATGCTTGATGTTCAGTCAGTCGTCTATCCAATTACCAACCATTTTTATCAAATGGTCAAGAAGTTTTATTGTTTTTTTGGTTTTATGTTATTGGTGACATGCATTGCATTCATTGGATACCAGAAACAGAAACCTTTGGCAGCTTCGGACACAAATTCGTCAAGAATGGAATTAAGTGAACAGTTAGTTTTGAATTAAACAATCAAAGGGAGAAGTCACGCCTGATAATACTGAATCCTGTTCCTAGACTTACTGGAAACATAGAATGGCAAAAATAAAATAAAAATTCTTCGATTCACGCCTGATTATGTTAAATATTGTTTTGTTTTTTTCATTTCAGATTCACTGCTTACTTATATGCCTTCGGATGGACGTCAATTCTGAGTTTTTTCTGTTTGAGCGTTATTGTTCAAGTATTCCAACTACTGATTTTTATGTTATCCGTTCTAAGATTTCTATTATATTTCTTCCCCTCTTTGGAAACCTTTGTTAAAGAAACTCAACAGTTTATAATACAAAAAATAGAATATTTGTATGTTTTCATCGCCCTGAAAGACATCTTCTTCATTCTCTACTTATTCTACTCAATCTACAAAAACAAATTATCACGTGTCGAACATCCCGCAGTAGTGAGCAACAATTATATAGGCATAGTCATTGAAACTTCAAGTTCAGATGTATATCTTTGTTTTAAATATTCTTCTTCTGGTTTCATCGTTTTTGCACATCCCTATCATGTTCAGTGTCCGTCAATTCGCCTATCTACCTTCTTCCCAACAGAATAATCCTCAAAAATATATTCTGATACAGTCATTGATATTCTTACTCTTCAAAATAGTAAGAACACAAAGAATTTGCATTCTTTATATTTGTTTTATACAGATTTGCACACCATTCACTATATTGCTTTACTCACCTGGTAACAACTCCATATTTGTGTTGTTTTCTGTTTTTTTGGATATAGTTGTGATCCCAGTTGTCATTCAAGTGTCTTATCTCCTCTGCAACAAACGCAATATTGATATCTTGTGGAAAGATTTCAAAATCAAACGCTTTTTGAAAGTTTTATTCAGTTTCAACAGCACAGCTTCGGTTGGACCGGTTCACACTGCAGGTGATCTTACGTGAGTTTGAAATCTTCTGATCATTGGGTGCGGTGTATTATTTTGCAGGAACACACGATACTGAAACTGGACGTTTTCAATTAGACTGGTGTACCATTGTCAAGATATTTATTTTAAGGACTACTTCGTTTAACGTTTCAGCGTAAACTGTTTGCTAACTATGGAAATATTGTAACATATTTTTTTGTGTTTCTGATTATGCAAAAGACTTGAAGTCTTTTGCAGACATCAATGTGATGTTTAAATTTTTTATCTATTATTCGAAACGTTTTCTCGGGGTATTTATCAAATACACATTAGTTTTCAAGTTGATGTTGACTAACTCAGCCACCTATTAATTTCTTTTAAATCTCTGCTTCCCAATATTCATGAATCATAAAAATAGTTGCTGTCTAGCTTTCTGACAGTCTGAATGGAACATTGTGGGCCATGGTCACGTGGCTGGAAAATAAAGATGCAAATGTCTCTTTTCATCTTTTGTGTGCGTTCGATTCATTGTTATTGAAATTACAGGGAGGCCTCGGTTTATTAATACTCATTTATATATCTGGATTAATAACAAATATGTAACTTTAATCAAATGTTTTCAATAATAATAAAAAATATATGATCTAGGTTTAATCGATTCTTTGTTCATGACCTTTTTGGTTTTGCTTACGCCAATGTCCCCGTCCGCAGAGGTCCCACTTTAGCCTTTCTTTCTTTCTTGACATCAAAAATAACTCGCAAAAACTTTCCCATCTTAAATGAAGAAAACATTGCATCCACATTTCTTCGATTACAATAAAGATAGGATGTTTGAATCATGAGAGGAGTTATAATGATATCAGCTGTTATTAGAAAAAAGACTATCCAGATTGGAGGCAATCCATAGAACCAGCAAGTATATGCAGATGGTAGGGAAACCTTTGGGAAGCAGTATTATTAGAGGTATCAATGAAGAACTTACAATTTTAAACAGCAATATAATCATGGTCTGCCAGAATATATACTTTTGCGGTTGATTGATCCTAGCCATTGGTAGATGGGAGAACTTCTTAATACTGATCATTATTGGGATGTATAGAACAGAACAAGCGATTAGAAACAGGTTTAGCGTCCAGAAAACTATCTGAAAAACAATCAGCCATATTTTTCAACCTTTTGAAACACTAACTATATAAACATTACGGAAATCATAGCTCCGAGATAAATATGTGAAAATGAACACTGTTTCTTTGATTCCAAAAATGGTATAAGCAAATTTGATCAGATAGTTGGTACAGTTAGGACGTAGTATAACAACGGACTCAATTTCCGGGAAGAAAAAGATCAAGAACTTTTGAATGGCCATGATAGAAGTGAGCAGGTGGAAAACTTGAGTGAAAATGTGTAGGATCATGAGAATCAGAAAAGAAGAAATGATGGAGAGTAAGGAGAGTAGGGCGCTGAAACATAAACAGTGCAAAAAAACCTTCTTAATGAATAACTGAAAAAATCAAAATAACCCGGACGGACAAATAGAATATGTAACACTAGTTTTTTCATATAGTCATAATTACTCCCAAATTGAAACAGTAGTATTTTTGTAGTCTGAGCTTGTTAAAATTGGAACTTGACGGTTTCGGAGAAAAAATACTGATTCACCTATTTCATAAATTCATGTTCAACTATAGAAACCTAGTTTGTGAGCCCATAGATCACCGTGAAATCTGCACTGCAATTACGGCTGTGCAGCACCATGCTTACTCGACACTGAGGCACTCCGTAACGCAAGGAACGCGGACGCGAAATCCAGCTTAGTTTGACAGCTTCCAGTTCTTTTGAGGCGGAGTGTCGTAGCGAAGAAGTATCATGATACCGCCAAGCCACCATATTGAGACTAAAAGCAATTTTGCTGGTCGGATAGCGCAACCGGTAGCGCATTTGGAGGTATGCCAGACATTTCAGTGTCGCTCTCTTTCAAGGAAATATCTAAAAGTCTCTGTTTCGAGTTGTTTATAGATAGTTGAACAACTTTTGAATGTTAATGCGTACTTTGTCATGAGCTTAAAGCACTCTACTTTCTCGAATTTTTGTCAAACTACTTTTCCCCCGTTCCCAGTCTCTGTCAAATGAATAATATCGTAACCCTAGTCCTTCTCCTGTTCACCCAAGATCTTCCACTCACTAATCAATATCCGCAAACAAGTTGAATAGATAAAAACACAGGAAAAACCATCCAAACAGTATATAAGTCCTTTTTATCATTTCATAAAAATGATTAGTAATCGGAAACACTGGCATCATCTCATCTCTCTTCCGGTTTATCTTGTTCACATATACATAGCAAGGTAACAAGAGTACTAGTAAGCAAACGAATATAAAGACTACAGTAAGAAATGCTGCAATACCCCACATTTGTATACCAATAAGATCACTTTTTGATAGAAAGGGGATTTCAGAGAAATTCATGTGGGTTAGGAAGAAGGTAGTGTGAGATCAAAAAAATGAGTGAAGGGAGGTATGCCTCTTGGGAGGGAATAAACATTTTATAATCACCTGCTAGTTGCTCATTAATCACTTGATTTTTAGTTGACTTTATTGGCTTGATTGACTGATTAAACGGGTCAGGTGGTTGTTATATGTTGCAGCATAGTTGGGTTACGGTAGATTTGAAATCAAAAAGTCAAAAAGAATTTTGCCGTTTTACATAACCTAAGAAACTACGAAAAGTCTACGTTATCGATATTTCAAATTCTTTTTCTTCTATGAAAATCGGAATCCTGCATCATATCCGATTTTCTTTGTCTAGAATACACTTATCGTCTTCTTCTTGTTCAGATGACACACCGGGAACAAACCCGAAACTCCAATTTCCGGTGCTTCACACCTCCTCACCACAATAATAACTACATTTTCTTCTCTTTATTCCTCTTTTTCACTTCAAATGCTCCCATACACCTTCCGAGTCGCGAAATTCGCTGTTCAATGTCTCTCTGTAATTCTCTCTTTAATGATAAACACTCTTTTGATCTACCTGATATGCACAAAGTACCCGAAGAAAATGGGGACATATCGACATTTGATGATCTATTTTTGCTGTTCCTCAATGTTTTTTTCTTTGATGGATATTATAGTGCAACCGGTGGGACGAAAGGTTAAACCGAAAAATAAAAAATGGTTTTCAGTACATTCATACTTACAAGTCTGCATTTTTCATGATTGCTGAATGCAAAAACAGTGGAATTGATCAGAAGGTGGCGGAAGTTTTGATAGGTATGGCGAAGATTGAAAGACCAATTATCAAAAGAAATTATATGTGGCAGTGAATGGAGCCACTAAACCACCAAAAATTAATTACTTTGATTCCGGTTTCAAGTCCTTTTTTCTATCTTGCAAATACTTCAATTTCGTTGATAGTGGATAAGATAGGATTTTAAACGAAACGCAAAAATTTTTATAACCCCAGTAATTTTGAAGTTATAAAGCTAACAGGATTTTAGAAACTTGTTTCTTTGGGATTAGGAGGCTACCTGAAATCAGATCTGAAAAGCTGTGGCCCTGAGATTTTGTTTTTCGACAATCTCTGGATATGAAGACATCTAAAGGTAGAGAAAAATGTTTTCTATCTAATGGCATAAGATGTATTCAACTTCTTTCCGTTTTTTTCATTGCTATTTTATTGTCAGTGTTTTCATAATCAGCTTTGTCTTCAGGAATACTATGTGCCTGCTTCAGTGTAACAATCTACGGAATCGCGATTCATTTTGTCTACAGGTATTTTGCTTTGGAAAGGTAATGTTATCACCTATCAAACTAAAAACTATTTTCCACGTTCAAAATCTAAATACTTTCAAATAATTGCTCTTTGTAGAAAAGGTAGACTGAAATATTTCAACGCCAAGTTCTTACCACTTTGGTTTTCAATACCTATTATTGGAGGTGTTTTTTGGTATATTGGGAACTCTCTGTTTTTGTTTCCAGATCCAGTGAAAACTGATTATATCAGTTACGTCTTCTTCCATCAAATCGGATTATAACATTCATCGCATTGTATCATTTATGACTTTAGAGAAACTGTCAAAGAATTCTTCAATCTGGAAATAGAGGATTCTGCATATTGCGGTGCTGCATTCTACTTGCCAGATCAAACTGGGAAATCTGTAATGCATAAAAACAGCTTCTATGGATACTTCGTGTACATTGGGATTATGTCAATACCATTGATGATTTGTATGGTGGCAGGATGGAAAAGTTGGAAGAAAGTAAGAGATTTGAAGGACTATGGAGAGTCGGATTACTCGAAAAGTCTACAATTGCAGTTTGTACAAGGCACTGGTTGCGCAGGTGGGACCCAAAGTATAGTAAAGTATAGTACCTCCGCTAACTAGTTGATAATTAAGGAGGTAGATTGTGAATTCCTTTTTTATGAAAGCAGTGAAATAGAAAAATATATAGATTTTGAGCTCGTTTTTCAGCCCTGAAAACCATTCACAAATATTTGTGTTTCATGAAACTGTTGAACCATCAGACACTCTAATAACATCACTTCATCAACTTGAATATTTTCAGACAGTCATCCCTATCTTCTTGTTATTCCTTCCATTTGGTTTCTTGTTCATCTCTCCACTCTTCGAACTCAACTGCCAGTTCCTATCTGCTCCATGCACATTTTTATATGCAATCTATCCAGCTGTGGATCCTCTTCCTATACTGTTCTTTGTGGATAATTATAGGAATAGTGTTATGGGTGAGAACTAGATGATGAGATTATAAAAGATTTTCTGATAGTAAGGTTCCAGGAGTATTTCGCACTTGTACGCCGAACAATAACAGAATCGAGGATTCGAGGAGTGAGGGGATGATTATAAATTCCTAATTTTTTGTTACTGTTTCATATTTTGCACATGGCTGGACCGTTAAAATAAATTTTATTGATTCGTTGGTGAGAGGTGGAATAAAACATTTTGACATTTTATGATTAATTTTCTCTGTTCCTCAATGTTTTTTTTCATTCATGGATCACATTGTCCAACCGATTCATAGTGAGTTCGAAAACGAGTATTTTAAAGATTATCAGAACATTCATTCAAGTGTGAATTCTTTGTGTTTCTGAACGCAGAACAATAAATCTGATTAGAAGATGGCAGAAAATTGCATGGGCCTGACAATATTACTAGAAGCTATTTCGAAGCGGTATAAAAAGTTGCTGAAACAGAGCGATAAAGAAATTGAACATTGTTTCGATATCATGTCTTTAATTCTGAAACTAACCTCGATACGATACTTTGATAGAATTTTTCGACACCATTCATGAATTTTTTGATGATAGGGTGGAAATGTTGATATCTTGAATGAAATGAAGAGTCGGATTACTGAAAAGTTTCCACTTCGCAAACACTGGAAAAACACTATGTTGAAATTCCGAATAAGCGTTTTTCAATGAAAAAGATTTCAATTTAACTGATATGCCCCTATCAAAATGCACGAATCACCACAATTGGAATTTTTTTGCTGTACCACTGTGTTCTCTTCATTGATAGACGTCATTGGCCAACTGGTATTCCGTGACTCGTTTTACAAAGTTGTATCCCTAATTTTTTCATAATATTGGAGTTCGACCGCAACTCATTTAGGAAAAAAGTTCTTTAGGCAAATCTACAACATTTTGTAACGAACACTGAAATGAGAATTGCAAAAAAAAAGACAAATAATATGATTATTTTGAACGGAAACTACGGCAACTAATACATTTTTTTGCTGTAGAAAAAATCGATTACAAAAATTCTGATGGTGAATTAAAACAGTTTCTGGGTAAGTACAGGTGATCACGTAGTTATAACGCGTTCTCCCTGTTCAAAAGCCAATGCGCAGACTAACAGCTTATTCTGATCTATACTTGCCTTAATAACTGTTTGAAACTGTTTTTTTTTTCGGTTGAATTCGGCCAAATAGTGGCTCTGTTTCGCAAATACTGAAAAATACTTTTTTTAATCCCTGTTTTTTTGTGTTATTTCAGGTTTTACGGCTGGTTTATTATTGTGAACGGAAATTTATATCACCAAAAAAGTTTTTCGAAACGGTAGGAATAACTCTTGAACCAAAATTCTGATGGCGAATTCAAACAGTTTTTGTGAAATTGTAGATGATCTATAACACAAAGTTGAATGTATTTCCCATAAACTAACAGGTTGCTGTGATTCATACTTGTTTTAACTACTTTTTGAAACTGTTTATTCCATTAGGATTTGGCCACATAAATGCATTTAAAAAAGGAAATGGCGAGCATAAAGCTTAAATTGAACTCTATTATTCTGTGAAAACCCTATGAAAACCGGTACGGTATAAAACTAGATAGGATCCTTATGTGACACAGGCGTGGCGCCAGAGTCACAAAAGGACAAACCGTAGGAATATCAGAGCCTCTAGAAAATGTCAAACTGGGTGTCAACCGTGAACTTCTCACTCATATCCGCTCAGTAATAATCACACCAAGATCATTTCATTTAAAAATGAATTATATAAAACATCATATTGAAACTGCGAGTATTCGAACTGATAAGTTATTTTCTTCAGTTTCAGGTTTTCCTGAAAGATCCTGAAGGCGAATTACTTTGTTAGATGTGAGAATGCGCTATGTTTATTGCGATGGTTTTATTCCAAAGTTGACCAAAGAATGATTTATGACCGAACAAGTTAATGCTTATTTTTTAACTTTGATTCAAATCTGAAAACACGGAAAAGCAATTATAAATTATTGATTTATCATTTCTTTTTTCTCTCCACAAGCGTAAGTCAGCAGTTCCTGCTCAACACTGTTCCAGGCTTCTCATATATTTGATGTACTGAAACAAGCCTTCATTATCACATTGGCAGTCGAAAAGAAAAAAACCTTCTCAAAATCGGTAACGGGCACAGAGGAGCTGTTGCTTTTCACATAATAGAATGTCTTACTGGGTGTCAACCTTGAGGTTCTCACTTGATTCTTATTCGTTCTGTCCTCTTATGGCGAGCAACAACTACTTCAGTTGAAGCTAAATAATAAAAATTAGCATACTGAAACTGCGATATTTTGTATAGTATTTTTTTTTCTGTTTCAGGTTCTCATGAACCTTCCTCGGGTCAGAACATTTTGTTGATCAATTTTTTTCTGAGACGATTTTGTTTTTCGAGCTGTTTTGTAGAAGAAAAAACAAACATCAGTTTTATTTTGTGTTTGTATTCTCAGCAGTTAAATAACGATCCATCTAAAAACAAACTTTAAATTAATCTAGGCGAACTGTTCCTGCTTAACACTGTTCCAGACTTCTCATATATACGATGTACTTTTCGAGATCAATAATCGGCACAGACTGGCAGCTGCTCTTTACATACTCCATAATGCATTGGTTGTTGTAGATTGAGCAATGAGTGCTCTGTAATAGAGAAATGGGGGTTTCGCAATTGGAAACCACATTACCTTATCTGTGACACGTCCTGAAAACACTGAAAGGAAGTCAGCAGTACATTCGTTGTTCACTTCGGTCGTCATTTTCTGAAAATATTTCTCGGTTTCAGAAAGGTTATAAGAGGGCGTAAAGAATAGAAAATTGCTCATTCTCTTATCTTTGGTGCATTACAATCAATAACTGAGCTCAATCATCAAGTCTGAGCCCGATTAAGAAGGAGTCAAATGGCCGCGGCTGGAAGCCTGACAGCCTTGCTAAAATCTGAAAAAGCTCAACCCCGAATTGCGTAGGTTTGAACCTGCGCCTGAGCCTAGCTCTCAACAAGCTTAAGCCTAATCCTGAAGCCTAACCAAGTCTAATCCTCATACCTAACCCAACTTTCAAACATAGATAAATCCAACCCTTAAACCTAAGCGCAAAAGTCGATCCTAAACAACAGCCAATATATTCAAATTTACAGTTTTGATTGCCTTTCAACTACTTTAACAAGACAATCTACCATTTCCAATTCAGCTCAATTCGCCATACCTCCAAACACTTCTTGAACTCCTTACTGATTGCAAACTTCATACTATCACATGTCTCCTTCCGTCCCAATACACCCATTTTTCCTTGACAATGCTCAAATTTTTCAAAACAATCAAGAGAAGAATAACACTTCAATACGGAGGCTTGCTGGGCATCTGACTTCCAATATCTTCCTTTAGTAATCATGGAAATTCTAGCAGCGTTGTCCTAAAAAAAATCAAGTTCGAACCGAAGCAAACGGAGAAAAACTTACAAATAAACAATCCCCAATGCTCGCTTTATCCTCATAAGTACAATTTTTATCGAGTGAAATACTAGAAAATAACGGGATGATAAGAAGTAGAAAGACCAAAACTTTTGACATGATTCTTTGGGAAAAGAGTGAACTGATGGGACGCTTATCCGTTTCTCTCAAGAGTTTTTGATGTCCTAGACAACACCTGTTCTTTACTGAATCGCAATGCTTTCAAACATTCTTTGCAGATTGATGGATGATAGTTGGGATGGATGGGGGAGAAGAGTTTTGAACTTTTGTTTTTCTAAATGAATCTTCAGGAGCTCATGTTTTTTGGAGTCATTAATTAATTTTGTTAATTGTCTCTTACCAAAATATTTGTCAAATAATTTTCCTTTATGAACCGTTAGAAACATGAATTTTCGAAGGGAATAACTTCGATTTTTCGGAGAAATCGGGAAAATTCGAACGTGAGCACCTCCATTTCGAGAAGAAATATTAAACAGTAAATATTAATAAAAAATATTAATTTTGCTAGATATTTTTCAAAACGGTCAGGAGTCATTTATCTTCTTTGATTTGTAGATTAGAAAAGTGGAATGATATTTGAAAAAACGAACCAGAGAGATTTCTTTCATTTTCTAATCGCTCTGTTTTCAAACTTTTGTTGCGAATTGATGTATGATTGCGGAATGATGAGGGAGAAAACACTTGAACTCTTCTTCTTGCGGATGAACCTGAAGCAGAACAAATTGAAATATTTTGAATTTCGTGTTTCTATATGGACACTTAGTAACATAAATTTTTTGATCTGGAGTGAATTATCTTTCAACTGGTTTCCATGTAAACAGTAAGAAACGTAGATTTTTTTGAATAAACAGCCTGAAGTTTTGGACAAAAAGTTTTTCACAAGTTGAGAGCCGAAACTGTTTACTATTAATTTTTACCAAAAACGTCTCTGATTGAGATGTTACTAGAATTTGAATATTGAATTTGAACGCATACCAACATGAACAAATGTCCATATGTATGTGTATCATGAAACCGTGATGTAAAATTTTAGTAGTAGTTTTCAGTTTCAAAAACATCACATATTCCAATTGAGTTGTGAGGTTTCATTTACAAATCGAAAGTTATTCATAACATATCAGACAATACGAAATTGCTAGATTCGTTATGAGTTTGTTTATTATTGCAATGGAACTTGTATGTCCGGAGTTCACAATGCTGACCATGCTGACAACATTCTCCGAAAACCATTCTTGTTTCACGATAGTCATAACACAAGATCAGATTCCAAAGAACACTATTCCATGCGGTAAAAAATTATCAAAACTTATTATAGCTTGTTGGTGGCTGTATAATCCGATAACGTGCTCAATGTTAAGGTGACACTGTTATACCAAGTGATTGCAATGTCTAATAAGTCTGACTCTGATTCGTAGAGTGAAAAATGACGCGGAAACATCCAATTATGAAAATCGGAACCAGTTTAATGATATTCGAGAAAAAGGAATCAACGGGACTTTTTTTTCGAAAATTTTGAAATTTCAGACAAAACCTGTTCTTTAGATAATCGCTCTGTTCCCAACTTTTCATTGCGACTTGATGGATGATTGTGGGATGATGAAGGAGAAAATATTCGAACTCTTGTTTTTTTTTTGAATGAATCGAAAATGGTACGAACTGAAATGTTTCAAACTTCGTGTTTCTATACTGGCACTTAGTAACATAAAAATTTTGATCACACATTCAGAAGACTTCTTGAACTTGTTTCCTTTATCGATAGTATTTCTTCAGAAAATCATGTTGTCATCAATAAAACCTCGCTGAGTGCGGCCTTTTTCAACTAGTCATACCAACATAGACAAATTTATCAATATGTACCATGAAACCATGATATCAGTAGAATTTTTTCGGTTTTAGAAAGAGCATATATTTTATTCTCATTTCGAGACTACATTTATAACCTGCCAACCAATGCATAGTTGATATTTTTGTGTTGCGTGCATTCATAATTGCGATGGAATCTTCACGATGCTAATCATACTAACAACATTTCCCAAAAACTAAAAAAAACTGTTATTCCAGATGATCGCGATGTCTGATACGGTCTGGCTTCAATTCAAAGAGTGAAAATTGACGAGGAAACATCCAATCATGAAAATCGGAACGCATGACATGTTTTTAAAACAGTGAACCTTAGCAGTTTTTGATAGCCCAAACAACACCTGATGTTCTGTTTTCAATAATTCAATATCAAGTTGAATGATGGAGAAGAAAAGATTTGAACTGTCATTTTTCCAGACGAATCTAAGAGAAAATTTTTCAGAGACGCAACTCCAAACAAAATATTTTATAAATTGTGTTTCTATGTCGACATTTATATACAGTAAATTTTGATCAAGCACTCGGTATGGTTCTTGGATAAATCTTTTCCCAAAATATCAATTTGAATATTTATGTGTTTCTCTTTCACAACTTTACCAATAAATTATCTTTCAATAAGTTTTAATAAAGACAGAAGAATTTCTTGACACATTTATATACATAAAAAAACAAACTCAAATGAATCTTATTTCTTGAAGGCGTGTCCGGTACCACAACGATGAAGTCCATCTCTAATCCCATTTCACTTTCCTTTGAACGTTGAACTTCTCCAAGATTCTGAAAAAAAAATAGTATTATCAGTGTTTCTCTCACTCCCGTAAAGCATATGAAGTAGATGAGAACTCTGAGAGCTATAAACTATTCTTCTCGTTTTCACCTCCCTCTCCTATGCTTCAAGGGATTTGGAATGCAATAGCCAACTAATTTTGTGGCACATTGGTTGCCCAGTGACTCACTTCAGCCTATTCGTTGAGCTCATTTACTTTCTAATAGCCATGGGAATCGAAGGAGTCTGTGTCTGAGGGATCGGCGTAGTCGTCGTCGGACGATTCCGCATAGTCCTGAAAATGGAAAAAAAGTTCTTGATATCAAAATGATGAATTTACCTCCGCAGGTCCTTGGAGTCGATGTTGACGTTTTGATTGCTCATGTCTAAAAAAAAACAAGTTACCGAAGTATGAAATCATATTTTACTAGGCCCTTCTGAACTTTCTGGAAACACCCTCAATTACTCCGATAGAAGCAAAAAAAAAGAGGGACTTTGGCAACAGAAAAGGATATTTGGTTCTACTGTAGTTGAATGGACCCAAGCCATTTCTCAAAATTGAATGGACCCATCAGAGGGGTCAAAAAGTTGGATGGACCCAAGAGAGGTGTCGAAAAGTTGAGTGGACCCAAGTGAACGATCAAAAAATTGAATGGACCCAAGACGGGCACCTAAAAATTGGGTGGACCCAAAATAAACATTAATTAGAATGACATACTGAGAATCTGCTCTTTTTTCAAAAAATGTTTTCATATATTTTCTCAGGCGTAATGACTTATACTTCATCAATTTTTGAAAACAAAAAATCACACAAAAACGGTACCTCAATGAGTCATTGCCGTTCATTGGAATTTTTGGGTCCACCCAATTTCCAGGTGCCCATCTTGAGTCCATTCAGTTTTTTTACCCCTCTGTTGGGTCCATCCAACTTCTCGACCCTTCTCTTGGGTCCACCATTTTTTCCCCTCTATTGGGTCCATCCAATTTCAAAAAAATGGCTTGGGTCCATTCAACTACAGTAGAACCGGATATTTTGTTACGATTTTGCTCTGATTCTCACTGTGTTCTCACTGACTTTTTTGTAATGAGTCATGATGAGTGCCACACAAATTCTGTATAAAAATGATATGACTAAGTGATCATTGAACAACTAAACGGAAGAATCGAGAAGCAAGAGAATAAGTCACCATAGTGTCGAGGAGACATTGTATGAATCATGGTGAATGGTATGTTCATGCATAAACAATCTATGAATGATCATTGAACAACTTAATAGAAGTATCTAAGAAGAGAGAACTTAGTCATCAGGGTAGAACAGAGAAAAAAGTAGTTCAAATGATAAGATCTGACTAAGACGTTTGTGCCGATTTGGGCAGTCTGGACCAATTTGGACCCTTTTGAGCCCCTACTAAGCCGGATAGTTCTAATCCGGCCAGTTCTAATGCGGGGCAGCCCCAAACTCACTGATAGAGTGATCTCCCACGCAGAACCAACGGATCGGACGCTTACGTTGTCCACGTCCCCGAACTGGAAATGCCAGTCGGACAGCTTCGACACGATGAATGTCAGCGGCATTTTTTAAAGCAAGAAATCATTTATCTCCATTGTTGTTCCATTTCTACAATAATACAATTGTGATTGACTATGGATTAATTGAAATTATCGACTTACGTTAATTAAAATTCAAAAAAATCATAATAGTGAGTCCCATAAACCAAAGGAACAGATGGATAGATGGCCGGCGTTTCTGGAAAAATAGATATGAATTGCTTCTCTTTTTGAAGATGCTTACCATTGAAAACAAAGGAAAAGAGACGTTTGAAATCTTCTGAAGGAATAAATCCCAGACTGTAGTGTTGACAGTTGTTCGCAATCGCATATCTGAAGAAAACAATCTAATTCAGATCCAGAAAATAAGAAAAAGAAGCAAAGAAAAGAGAGAAAAAAGTTGTGATGGGTGGTTACAAGAACGCATATGAATACGAAAAAGAGAAAAAGAGGCAATTGTAAAACTGATAGGCGTGGCTTAAGAGGAAGACTGTGGGAGAGACGTAGACACAACTTTGTTTCATGACGTTATCGGAACATGAATCATTTCAGAAAAGCATGACTCCTGCGAATGCTGACCTGGCAATAATAAAGCCAATAGAGTATTTTTCATGTTCAATATAGATTCAACATTAATTGAAAAAAACTGAAAATTGTTAACACGACTCGTGAATACAGAGAAAAATTAGCTGCGTCGGTAGATTTCTCTTCTCAACTAGCAATTCTCGCCTTCGGCTCGAATTGCTAGACGCGGCTTCGCCGCGTGGGAGCGGCTGCGCCGCTCCGATACGCGGCTGCGCCGCGTAAGAAACACGGCTTCGCCGTGTTTATAGGGGTTATATCTGAAATGAGCGCTCAGATCATTGTGACCCTATTAAATGGAGTCAGATATAATTTACGTGCATTTGATAATAGGATAATGATCAAATTTCTATTGTTCTGAAAAAACTGTTAGCCTTAAACCTAAACTTTCTCTACAATGAATATTAAATTTGATAGAGACAGGGGAACACTCAGTAACTTGGGGCAAATTTCATTTCAGGAAGCAAAACAACATTTTTTACTATACAATACGTATGATTAACGATGGTTCAAAAGAAGTAGCCTTATGATGAAGCGGTCAAAGCGCATCCAATGAGTAAAATGCAGTCTTTGTAGTGAATGAGTTTTCGCCAAGTAACACCAAACTACAGTTCTTTCAGGAATGATAAACTGAACGTATGTGAAATTTCAAAACATATCCTGCGGCAACACGTTGTCAAAAATCATTGTCATAGCGGTTAAATGAAGAAAAAAAAACGAAATAGTTCACTTGGGTTCGAACCTTCGTTGAGTATTTTCCAAACATCAACGCACCCGACTGCGCCAATCGTGCCTGTTGGCGACAGGCAGTCGAATCGTTTGACTTGAGTGGCGTGTGTTGTCTTTTGTCTCTTGAGTGAGTGATCGGAGAGTGCATAGAGAGAACTCGTGCGTATACAGTTGGATGGGTTCAATCAGGAAATAGAACTAACTTCGCCAATACTTATCCTATCAATCTCTTCTCCTATTATCCATTAGATATCGGTTTGAAATGATGTTTTATCATAAAAACAGAACATTTTTAGTAGAAAAATCCGAATTTTTTCGGTCTCGAACGATTCCCTCAGTACTAAATTTTCGTTTTTTGAGTTTTTCGCAAATTTTTTCAACTGAGACCCCACATGAAATTTATACCAATCGATAGAGAATTTTCTCCTCTACGAAAAAGTGTGCAAAGGTCCATGGTTTTCCCAAAAAATGTGACCTTAAACCTTGAAAAAAAGAAGTGGAGAAAAAGAGGGGAGAGACGCGTTTTTGAGTCTTTTTTTTCAGTTTTTCGAAATTCCCGAAGGAAGGGTGAAATATAGAAGCACATAGACAACGTATTCTTTTTCTGGAGCATAAAATACCCCCACAAACGAAAATTTAGACCAATCCGACTTTCCCAACCCGAGATTTGAGAAGAAAAGTGAAAAAAATACCCGAAAAATGACCATTTTTGGTGATTTACTCTTTTATCGTTTTCAAAGCTCAAACTCAATATTTTTAGATGGGGTTTTGACTACGATTTAGAGAATCGTATGCTTAATCTAAGTTTTGAAGGAGAAGTGAAAATCTCGAAAACTGACCGAGTTAGGTGCGATAAACACCAAAACCCTCAGTACTAACGCGCGCTTCGAAAAGAACACTTTTCGTTCTGGAGCTTATAGATGGGCTCCCAGAGCTCCAATCACAACGCCTTTTGGTCGCCACTGCGGGACAGACTTTTCCAGAGTGCCCCCAAATTTTCAGACTGATATCTCTATTCCAAGCCGAGTTATTAATGCAGTTCTAAGTGGGACATTTTTTTGTGACACATTTCTTGAAAAATCGATAATCTTAGGCTCCGCCCCCCGAAAATCGAAAATTGAGAATCTTCGCATTTATAGGAGTAGGCAGACTAGCGCGCTTTGCGCGCTAGGTCAGAGTTACGCGGCCTGCGGCCGCGGAGCCGGGTGCAGTCACAATAACCAGTGCAGTAGTCCGCACCAGCCAGGCTGGCCTCGCTCGCTTCGCTCGCAGCGGCCCGCCTGTCTGGCGCTTCCCAACTGGCGCAATCACAATAGCCGCGGCTTCGCCGCGGACCCGTGTAGTCAAGTGGCCCGGGTGCCCAGCAAGGCTGGCCTCGCTCGCTTCGCTCGCTCCGGCCCGCCTTGCTGGTGGGTCAGGGCCTTCGGCCCTGACTCTTAAGAGTTTCACGGCCTGCGGCCGTGAAACCTGTGTTAAAGCTGTAACTCTGTTTTGAATTGCCTCTGGGAAGTGACCTCACTCACAGTCGTAAATCAACGCGCCCTCCCCTCCCTCCCCCCTCCTGCCTGCAATTGCAAGAGAGGAGATGTCAACTTTGGACCCGGTGTAGAGGGTAATGCGGGTAGAAAATAATATCGATATTAATATGGTTGGAAAGAGGAGAAAAAGCTCTATCGATTACATAGAAAAAATTTTAAAAAAAAGTCAAAAATGAAAAAAAAAATTTTGGTGTCATCAGAATTTTAGGTTTTCTCTACAACTCTGTGGAAACTTATCGGATCAGGCTCAACTTTTGTTTTCCATTAGATAATAATTATTTAAGATATTTAAACATGTTTAGAGCTAAACTTTAGTGGAAAAATTTTTTCAAAATCCAACTTTTCCCGATCCTGCAGTACTGAAAAAACGGTTTTTTGAGATTTTGACCGATTTTTTCTGAAGAAACCCCAGATGAAATTTATATCAATCGATAGAGATTTTTTTTTCTCTACATTTCCTTATATTTTGTTCCCCCGATTAAGAAAATTTTTAGTCACTTTTAGGACGATTTTGAGTGGCGGCGGAAAAAGGGGGGTACATGCGAATTTGGGTGTTTTTTCGTCTTTTTTTTCAAAAATCCGGGAGTAGCATTTAAGACCGGACTGAGAAAGCGACGTTTTCTTTTTCTCCATAGTCTGATTACCCCAGAAAAAAATTTTCAGACCGATCCGACTTTTCTAACCCGAGATCTCGAGAGGATAGTGAAAAAAACACCCGAAAATTGACAATTTTTAGTGGTTTACACTTTTATCGTTTTAAGAGCTCAAACTCAATATTTTTTTATGCTCTTTTTTTTAAAACATAGAAAATCAGTTGCTCAACTTATGTTTTGAAGGAGAAGTTAAAATCTTGAAAACTGACCGAGATAGATGCGAAAAACCTCAAACCCTCAGTACTAACGCGCGCGCTAAAAAAGAGCACTTTCCATTCTGGAGCTCATGGACGGGCTCCGAGAGCTCCAATCACACCCCCTTTTTGTCGCCACACGGGGACAGACTTTTCCAATGGGCCCAAAAAATTTCTAAGCAATAGCTTTATCCTGAGCCGAGTTATTAATGCACAAAAAAGCGTGACATGTTTTTGTGACATTTTTGTGACAAAAAATTCAACATTTGATGACGTCACAAAATCGACACGCGCGGACCAACGGTATTTTAGAGAAGAAGGGGGCTGAAATTTTCATTGAATCTCGGCTTCAGGAAGCCGGTAATTGGGTTTTTGATATCCAATCCATATTTCTTTCTTCTAGAAGCGCATAATAATTACCGGATGATTCAACAGAACAATACAAGTTCATACTGAATTTTTCCTATTACAGTTACTGTTTCTCATTGTTCACAAATATTCAGTCAGTTTCAATTGATACTAATACTGCTGCCGTTAAGATGAACATCAAAATGGAAGTTGTAGGCTCGCCAGTACATAATCTCCTGAGACTGCTTTTGATCTGACAAAACAAGTAATATTAGGTTGGAAAGAAAGTTTCTGTGCACGACTTGCGGAAACAGGAAAAACATTGATACGTTTTGATGTCAGTAGTTACGCAATTCTAATCCAACAAAGAGGATTTTTTAAAAGTATGCAAACTTTTTTATTTCTGTACATGAATGAATATGTTGAGTGACCTAGTCAAGACGAAGGGAGGTTGAATGATGTGCGCGGCATTTAGAATTTTCAGAATGAAATATTTATTAAATCTCAATTCAATTGGTATGAAACAATAAAGAAGAAGTCACAGGCAAAAGACAGTTGAAGCTGTATGAATATTGTTGTAAATTAGCATTGAAGAAAGCATTCTTGGAGGGACAAAGACCAAAATTATTGTAAGAATTCATTGATTATGCCAAACGTAAAACAGGAACAGTCTATTTTTGACATGGATAGTTGCTACCATGCCGTCGTTACGACGGAGTTCCAGTCCCGCGGAAAAACCAGTCAAAAAAAGTGGTCCTGATCTGAAATTGGGTTTCAAGTTTGCTGAGGTAGACCATTAGTTAAGCTTACGATGGAATACGATTTCTCCCATTAAATGGTGATGGATTCAAAAGATCTGTTTGGAAAGACACCAAAGGAACTTGTCCGTTTTGAGATGAAATGTGTAAATATTCGAATTTACTGTTATCAGAATAAAACCATTGTGTGACAAACATAACGATGTCTTCCACGGAAAATGGGCAGTCACAAAAATTCAATTGAGGAACTTCTAGCTGCATTAGGATCTCACGAGTGACCCAGGTATCTGAACCCGAAAAGAATACCAATTGTTTGCACTTGAAAAGTTTCGGGTCCAAAAAGAAATCGTTTTCTGTGACTTTCATTCGAAAGATGCATGTGTCAGTCACTTCCAGATTCTCCAGCAATAAGCACAGTTTTTGGCTTTGAATATGACGAAGCGAATGGTCAATACATAGGTTTACAGTAGACTTAACACCAATATCTTCTAATATCGGGAAGTTGTCCTCATTAATCTCGACTCGTCCAACTAGGCACTTGAATATTTCATTCAGGAATTCCATAGTCATTTTCAAAGAAATTATTTCATTCCCATCTGTGTATGACGTAAAACCATAGTCCGTTTTCCTGGAAAAATATCAAAAAATTAGCGAAATTCATACCGATTCTTACATAGTATCAGAGCTGTCGGTTTTCTCGGCCGGCCGAGGCCGAACGAAACCGATAGACGGGTTTTTGATTTCACCGAGATCTCGTTCTTCTATGGGTAATGATTGATAAACACTTCGAAATAACAGTGCGATGAATTTGCAGTTAATTTTTCTTGAAAAAAGACGAGAAGAAAGTGATGATTTTTGCAGATTACATCTATCTTTTCTTTCGAGAATCGTTGTTATGGTCTGTTCTCTACCGTACTGTTTCAGTCAGAAATAGAAATTTCCCCCCTTCTGTTGGGTCCAATACACTAAGAGATTTCTAAAATATAGGACGACAATATATATGTCATTAGCTGACCCCT
>GL380027.1:181394-203519 GCA_000143925.2 Caenorhabditis brenneri
TCGGCTTTTGTCGGCCGGCCGCGGCCGGCCGTACGACAGCTCTGCATAGTATACAAGGGAATCGGATTGTTTTGGAGCACAATTGGCATTATTTTCAATTCTTTTTGATGCTTATCAATCAGTGATAGCGAACTTGTTCTCCTGAAATTCCAAGTTTTTCTGCCAAACTCTATCCTATTGGTTCCTGATACGAATATCTTTATTCTAATCAGAGGTTTCACATATTTTACGATTTGACGTGTTCTGTTGGAAATCAAGGCGAAGAATATTCTGGAATTTAGACTTTTAGAGTAAGATTCTGAAATTAGGGACTCACATATCAGAAAAATCGCAGCTTCTGATAACACTTTCAATGCAGAGAAATGGGAGCTTCAGCAATGGGAATTTGACAGGACGGGAGAGAGACATCGTTCAGTGTTAATGAGAAGAATCTGAATGGCAAGTGAACAGGTCGATAGAAGACGTTGTGTGGTGAGTGTTTGACAGAATGAATGAGTGTATTGAGTGACCTAGTCAAGACGAAGAGATGTTGAATGATGTGCGCGGTCCTCATTGCCTTTGTATAATAGGCCAGGTGCAATTGTCATTAGAGCGTATTTGATGCGTCAACGATAATAGCTGTTCGATTTTTATCAGAACTTTTGGAATTTTCAGAATAAAATTTTTAATGAATCTCAATTCAATTGATATGAAACAATGAAAAAGAAGTCACAAACTTTTGTTTGGAAATTATTATTAAAGAAAGCATTCTTGAAGGGACAAAGACAAGAACTTTTTTTAAGGGAGCCTGCACCGGTTTCATCAATTATGCCAAATGTAGAACAGAAATAGTCCATTGTTGGCATGGATAGTTGCTGCTAAACCGTCGTCACGACGGAGTTCCAGTCCTGCGGAAAAGTCAATATTACCAAATGATTCTGATCTAAAATTAGTATAAATTAGGTGAGGTGAAACACCAGTTACACTTACGATGGCATACGATTTCTCCCATTAAATGGTAATGGATTCAAAAAATCCGTTTGGAAAGACTCCAAAGGAAATTGTCTGTTATGGGCATCGATATATAAATATTCGAATTTCCTGTTATCAGAACAAAACCATTGTGTGACAAACGAAACGATGGTTTCCACAGAAAACAGGCAATCATCAAAATTCAATTGAGGAACTTCTAGCTGCATAAGGAACTCATCGGTGAACCATGTAGTTGGACTCGACGAGAGTAACAATTGTTTGCACTTGAAAAGTTTCGGGTCACAATAGAAACCGCTTTCTCTGTTCCTCATTAAAAAAAATTGCATTTGTCGGTCACTTCCAGGTTCTCCAGCAACAAGGACAGTTTTTGGCTTGGAGCATTAACAGCGTCATGGTTAATAAATAAGTTTACAGCAGACTTGACACCAATATCTCCTGCTTCCGGGAAGTTGTCCCCATTAATCCGGACTGTTTCAACTGAGCACTTGAATATTTCATTCAGGAATTCCATAGCCATTCTCAAAGCAATCATTTCATTCCCATCAGTGTATGACTTAAGGCCGGTATTCGTTTTTCTGGAAAAAATTTCAAATATCCAGTTGTTGAGACACATTTTCTGATACAGCCTTATTTGAACTTTGTACCGATCGATAACTTAGAAATTTCTCTGTTGATAGTTCAGAAAATTCTACCGACTGATGTGAAAACTCAGAAAAACTCAAAATATCCCTAATACTTACCTGGTATACAAGGAAATCGCATTGTTTTGGACCACAAAAATCATTTTTCTTGAATGTCGATTTTCATAGCGAATCTGTTCTTGTAGCAAATCTGTTCTCGTAAAACCCCAATTTGTGCTGCCAACCTCTATCCATTTGACTTCTGTTGAGAATATTTTAATTCTAGTCAGAGGTTTCACATGTCTCACGATTCCGCGTGTTCTTTTGGAAATCAGTGCAAAGAATATTCTGGAATTTAGATTTTTAGAGAAAGATTCTGAAATTAGAGACTCACATGTCGGAAACATCACAGCTTTTAATAACGCATTCGATGCAGAGAAATGGGAGCTTCAGCAATGGGAATTTGACAGGCCGAGAGAGCGACATTATTGAAATAAGACTGAATGGAAAGAGAACAGATCGATAGAAGACGTTGTGTGGTATGTGTTTGATGGAATGAATGAGTGTGTGGAGGACGCAGTCAAGACGAAGGAAGGTTGAATGATGTGCGCAGTGGCCCCCATTGTCTTTGTACAATAGGCCAGGTGCACCTGTCATTAGAGCGTATTTGATGAGTGAATGCTAACAGCTGTTAGATTTTTATCATAACTTTCAGAATTTTCAGAATAAAATATTTATTAAATCAATGAAGAAGAAGTCACAAAAGAAAATGAAGCTGCATGAAATTCTTCGAAAAATAATAATCATGAAAGAATTCTTGAGGGGAAAAGACAAAATTATCAAGCCAGATTCATTGATTATGCCAAACGTAGAACAGAAATCTCCAATGGTCGACATGGATAGTTGCTACTAAGCCGTCGTTACGACGGAGTTCCAGTCCTGTGGAAAAATCAATACGACTGAATGATTCTGATCTGAAATTGGTATCAAATTAGGAGAGGTAAAACATCAGTTAAACTCACGTTGACATACGATTTCTCCCATTGAATGGTAATGAATTCAAATGATCCGTTTGGAAAGAGTCCAAAGAAAATTGTCTGTTATGGGCAGAGATATATAAATATTTAAACTTCTTGTTATCAGATTGAAACCATTGGGTGACGAACAGAATAATATCTTCTACAGAAAAGACGCAATCTTTGAAATATAATTGTGGAACTTCAAAGTTCATAAGGATCTCACGGGTGACCCAGGTAGCTGAACCAAACGAGAATACCAACTTTTTGCATTTGAAAAGTTTCGGGTCACAATAAAAATCATTCTCTGCGTTCACCCAAAGTGTGCATGTGTCAGTCACTTCCAGATTCTCCAAAAATAAGTTAAGTTTTTGGCTTGGAGCATTAACAAACTTGTGTTCAATACGTAGGTTTACAGCAGACTTGACACCAATATCTCCTGCTTCCGGGAAGTTGTCCCCATTAATCTCAACTCTTTCAACTAGGCAATTAGATATTTCATTCAGGAATTTCACAGCCATTCTCAAAGCGATGCATTTATTTCCATCTGTGTAGGATATAAGACGATAGTCCGTTTTCCTGGAAAAAACTTCAAAATCACATTTTTAAAACACATTTTCTGATACAACCCTATGTAAAATTTATACCGATACTTACATGGTATACAGGGGAATCGGATTGTTTTGGAGCACAATTGGCATTATTTGTAATTCTTTTTGATACTTTTCAATCTGTGATTGCAAATTTGTTCTCGTAAAATACCAATTTTTTCTGTCAATCTCTATATATTTGATTGCTGATAAGAATATCCTAATTTTAATCAGAGGTTTCACATGTCTCACGATTCCGCGTGTTCTTTTTGAAAGCAGAGCAATGAATATTCTAGAATTTAGATTTTTAGAGAAAGGTTCTGAAATTAGAGACTCACATGTCGGAAACATCACAGCTTTTGATAACACATTCAATGCAGAGAAGTGGGAGCTTCAGCAATGGGAATTTGACAGGACGGGAGAGCGACATTATTGAAATAAAACCGAATAGCAAGTGAACAGGTCGATAGAAGACGTTGTGTGGTATGTGTTTGTTGGAAAGAATGAGTGTGTTGAGTGACCTAGTCGGATGAAGGAAGGTGGAGTGATGTATGCAGTGGTCCCCTTGTTCTTATATAATAAGACAGGTGCACTTGTCATTAGAGCGTATTTGATGAGTCAACGATGATATCTGTTAGATTTTTATCAGAACTTTTACAATTTTCAGAAAAAAAAATTATTGAATCAATGAAGAAGAAGTCACAAAAGAAAATGAAGCTGCATGAAATTTGTTCGAAAATGATTATTATTGAAAACATTCTTGGAGGGACAAAGACAAAAAATTATTAAAAGGATTCATTGATTATGCCAAATTACTACCGAATATGGGACAAAGGCGATCAAAGCCTTTCTAAAGAGTGGATGGAACTGTTAGTGGCAATGAAAAACAATGATTGAAGAATTTCCAATAGCCCTCGAAAAGGCTGTCTGCTCTATAAGACAAAGCTTGATCCGAGGTGGCTTCAATTTTTTCGGTCAAAAATACACTCATTGTTTTCTTCCTCTTCGGATGTCACTTTTTCCTGTGCTTTCTTTTTCAGTGTCACGTCATCATAACTATCCAAACTACAATTCTCCCTATCTTTCCCTACAAATTTTATATAACCGATGAGCGTATTTAACAAAATAAAAAGATTTTCGAGTGTCATGCAAATTGAAAAAAAAATCTTGGATATTTCATAAAAAAAAACAAAACAGTGGAAAAAAACTATTCAGGAAACAACTTTAACCATGCTGAAAAAAATTAGAAAATAAAAAAAAAATAGAGGCGAGACGCTTGGGTGGACATGGAAGATCATTGAAATCCAGATACGCCAGTTTGATGGTGGGTTCCTGAAAAACATGAAAATGGGGAAAAAATCTTCATAACTGACGTTCACTTACATTCAATTGAACCATGGCGTTCTAGTTTTGGTTGTTTCTTGACGTCGCTCTCTGTTTCCTTTCTTTTTGTTCTTGTTGGGATAGCATTTGAATGTTCCGCCATGACGAGGTTCAGCTCTAAAATTGTGAATTCATTGTGGAGTGGTGTCGAATTTAGAGCAATTCTAGCGACTTTTTTTATATGCTAACTCACTTTCTTATGACTATCGTCGTCAGAATCTCTTTCCTCGCAATCGTCATCACTATTTTCGGAGTTGGAACTGTTCGATCCGCTCTAACTGCATCTTCCTTATCATCCAAGAGTATTTGGCCTGGCGAAGAGTGTTGAACTGCCATTTCTTCTTCATTTGGGTATCCAAAAATGAAATTCGGAGTGAGACCTCTGAAGGTTTCTTGATAATATGAAAAGAGCCCATCTTGATTCAAATTTGCTTTGGCTAACGGAGGACAGTTGATCAGGTAATCGGAGCCGGGAATGAATGGAGCAGAAGCATAGACGAGAATCTTCTTGAATCCTTGCTTTCTGGCATAGTTCGAATAAATGCGAAGGGGGCTTTGGTTCAATTCTCTTGAGAGATTTCTTGGCTCAAAATACTTGGATGTGTCGAAATACTGTATGCGTTTCCACTCAGGGAGTTTTGATCCTCTGTATTCGTCCACAGCCAAGACGGCAATAAGCACATCGTTTCCTCCAATATGGTCGAAGAGTCCATACATCTTGAACCGATGTGCACAATCTCGAGCGATCAATTTCTGCACGTTTGAAAAATATCTTGCCTCATGTTCAGGAATTTTTCCATCTCTTTCTTCACAGCATAACGTGCGGAAATATAAGTCTCTTGTGAGACCTTTTGCTCTCATGGTGGCGTTTAGTTCGGCTTCGACAGCTTGTGAACTTGGTGTCGCTTTTAGGTTAGAAAAACCCACATTGCGTCTTGTTCCTCCACAACGACTACAAAGGTACTCCGCTTCTGGCAAATCGATGAGCGGATTGTAACGTTCACAAACTTTGTGAACTACCCTCTCACATCTCTTGCACTTGATTGTCTCCTCCTCCGGATAGTCGTTGTAGAACAATCTTTCATGTTCGCTCTTCATTTGTTCCTTCTTCTTTTTTCCTTTCACTGCATCCATGCCTAATGACCCATCTTCTATGTTTCGATAATATTCCGCTCCCGGTGCGATTCGGCAGGAACTATCTCCAGCACACGCGGCTTCATTAAGTGCGAAGGACTGCTTTCCTTGACTGCAGCATAAATTCAGCGATTGGGCAATTTCTTCTAGTTGCTGATTAAGATAGATTCAGAAAAATCAAAATTGTGAGTAGTCCCATAATACCAAAGGAACAGATGAATAGTAGGCCGGGGTTTCTGGAAGAAATATACATGAACTGCTACTACCTTTTAAGATGCTTACCAGTGAAAACAGAGGATAGGTAAAGTTTGAAATCTTCTGAAGGAATAAATCCCAGGTGGTGGAGTCGACAATTATCCGCGTTTGCATATCTGAAAAGAAAACTTTAAATTTGGGGCCGAAGAATTAGAAAAAAATTAGAGAAAAAAGTGAGGAAGTCTGGTCACCACATGACACGAGAAAAGTGAATATGAATGAGGGAAAGGCGGTTGGAGAGGCGTGGCTTGACTGTAGAAGAGACACAAACACAACAAGTGGTTCCCATCTGCTCCATCAGACACATTAAGTCCCTCCCACAGATTATTTTAGCACCTATGGGTGTGGAAAATGACACCTCGTTAGCAGCAATTGGCACGATGAATGAACAGATGATGTACACAACTAACTGTGCTAATGGAAGCAAACGAACTTCTGGGAAATCAGGGACTAGAGTCGTGGATCTGAGACATATGGAAAATCGAATAGTGTATGTACTTGTAAGACACATAGGAATAACAACGAGCGGGAAAAATGGCAGTATTCAGAACAGCTATGAGGCTGAAACATCAAGATCAGATCATGGGAACAAGGACAATGTGGGAAAACAAAAACGGATAGAACAACTTACAACAGCAACAGAGAAATCGGTTTGAAACACTTTGAAATGATGCGCAGGTCTCAATGTTTCCATGTGGGTTTTTTGGCGAAAAAACTGAAGACGAATTTGGTAGCTGAAACAAAACAATCATGACAAGAATCTGTGTTTTGACTTATCTTTTGACCAAAAATCTCCGTCGCCTGGTCGTTCTGGTTCTGTGGCATCTTTTGCAGAATTTTCTCGATTTCATCATTCAAAAATCCATTTCCAAACGCTAAACTGCGACACATCTCGGAGACGGTGGATTTGCTCAGTGCTTCTTCGAAAAACTTCTCCGCATATCCAATGTCCATCTTTCCAAATTCTTTGTTGCCTTCTTCGAGCAATTCTTTGTACCATCCGTTCAACGCTGCCTTCTTGAGAAAAACTTGATTCTGTGGATGTCCGCCGAAAATGTAATCCATTCCTCCTTCAGCAGCACATGAGTACAAGTGGGCAATCTTGAATCCTGACTCTCTGGCATACTTCAAGTAGGACCAAATAATTCTTTTGTAAATTTTTGATCTTTTTTCTTTCAGTATCGCAAGAGAGTCCAAGAGTTCAATAACCACAAGTCCTTTCCTTGGTCCGCTTCTGTATTCTTGAGTATTCATCGAAAAAATCATCGTGTCGACATTTTCGATCAGGACGGTGACAAAAATTTGATTTGCAGTGTATTTGGAATCTTCTGGTACAGGCAAGGAATTTTTTGTATCTGTGTTGTCAGGAGTTTTTTTTAATGCATTTCGAGTGAATGAAGTTCAGCTCCGGTAGATTTCCTCGGTTGTGGTGGTAAATTTCAGAGTCTTCTTTGGAATGGCGTGGTGAAGTTTGTTTTGACAAAGGTGTCCATTCCGTTTTTTCACGAGTCGAAGTTGTCGGCATTTCGGGTGCCAAACAACCTTACACTTTGCACATTCCTCGTAAGCTTCAGGTTTGAAGTGGCGGTAGATTGTTTTCTTCATCCCTCTTGTTGTTCCACTGCTTTCGCATCATTCTGCACAGTAGTGATCCTTCCCATTGACGTAGCACGAGTCTCCATCTTGAATATTGCATGTTGTTTTGTGTCCTTTGCACTCAATATGAACTTGAGTGGCAGTGTGAAATTTTCCACAACAGAATGCTGATGACATCTTCGTTGAGAATTCTCGGAAAATCTGAAAAATAAAATTGTACTATTAGTTATGAGAGGTGGATGAACTGTGACTGCTAAAAATCAAAAATCACAGACAAACTCACATCTAGCAGTGTAGATTCTTCATCTCGTTGGTGTCCACATCTCGATCTACTTGCTCTGAACACTTCAATATTTCGCTCCCGGTGCGATTCTGCAGGAACTATCTCCAGCACACGCGGCTTCATTGAGTGCAAAGAAATGCTTCTCTTGACTACAGCACAAATTCCGCGATTGGGCGATTTCTTCTAGTTTTTGCTCAATTTTCTCGCGAATCTGAAATTGAAAACAATTTTAATTAAAGCATTAAAGCAAACAAAAAAAATGATTCCAAATAAGTATTGGATGCAATTTTTCAACAAAAACTCAAAGTTTTCTCAGAAAAATAGAAAAATCGTTGTTTGGCGACAAAAAACTTCCAGTTAATTTTTTACCCACGAAATTGGCATAAAGATGCACTCCAAATATAGCGATAGAATTCGAGCTCACCTCTGTTGCTCGTCTTTTTGCCTCCTTCGGTACTCCCTCCGTATCTTCGAAATTTTTGATCGGTTGGACGATTTTTTTTCTAACGAGATCGCATGTTTCGAAGGTTGTCATGTCTCCACTAACTTCCAGATACTCGCTCATCAACACTTCCTCCACATATGTGTGCCTATCCTCGTCTCTACATCGTTCTCCCTTACTGTAACGAAATCCGCTCCTTAGGACATCAAAGATAGGTTGGAACTCTGGTTTCCAGGCATTTTGGGCGTGTGGACGTTTGCGTGAACCATTGCGAAGTGAATAATTTGATAGCATTGTTGTCTGAAACCCAGCAACGTCTGGACCAGGCGCATCTGCAGCAACCGGAGACACTGCACCAACAACATCATCTCAATCAAATTCAAAAAAATCAAAATTGTGAGTAGTCCCATAATACCAAAGGAACAGATGAATAGTAGGCCGGGGTTTCTGGAAGAAATATAAATGAGTTGAAAACCTTTTCGAGCATGCTTACCATTAAAAACAAAGAATAGAAGACGTTTGAAAACTTCAGAAGGCACAAATCCCAGACGGTGGAGTCGTCAATCATCATTTGAATATCTGGAAAAAGTCAACCTTAGGGTCAGGAAACTAAAGAAAAATAAGCGAGGAATGAGAGAAAAAAGTGAGGAACGGTATGACACGAGAAAAGTGAATATGAATGAGGGGCAGGTGATCGGAAAGGCGTGGCTTGACTGCAGAACAGACACAGACACAACAAGTGGTGCCCATCTGCTCCATTAAGCACATTAGGCCCCTCCCACAGATCATTTTAGCACCTATGGAGTGTGGAAAATGACACTTGTCAGCAGCAATTGGCTGAGCATAAGGTGTACAACCAATGGTGCTAATGGAAGCAAACAAACTGAGACGTAGGCCACACGGTAAACGCTACCATTAGCTCGACTCTGATATCTGATTTCCCAGAAGTTTGCTTGCTTCCATTAGCATCATCAATTGTACACCATCTGTTCATTCACCGTGTCTACTGTTTCTAACAAGTGTCATTTTCCACACTCCAGAGGTGCTAAAATATTCCGTGGGAACGAACAAATGTGTCTAATGGAGCAGATGGGCACCACTTGTTGTGTTTTCTGCAGTCAAGCCACGCCTTTCCGATTACCTGTCCCTCATTCATACTCATTTCTCACGTGCGATGTGGTGACCACCATTCCTCAATTTTCTCTCTTTTTTTCTAGTTCTTCGGCCCCAAACTTAAGGTTTTTTTCAGATATACAAACGCGGATGATTGTCGACTCCACCGTCTGGGATTTATGCCTTCTGAAGTTTTCAAATGTCTTCTATATTTTGTTTTCAATGGTAAGCATCCTCGAAAAGAGTAGCAGTTTGTATATTTGTTTCCAGAAATCCCGACCTACTATCCATCTGTTCCTTCGGTATTATGGGACTCACAGTTTTGATTTTTTTTTGAATTTAAATTAATCAGCAACTAGAAGAAACTGCCCAATCGCTGAATATATGCTGTAGTCAAGAAAAGCATTGATGCTTGAGCGTCCAATGCTTTCTCGAGACGATGAAATTCCTGGAAACGATTCATTCCGATTCAATAATCCAGAAGCCCTCCGGGAACCAAATCTGGAGCTTGAGCGTCTGAGCCGGAGCAGCAGTTGGATCTTGAGCCGGAGCAGCAGTTGGATCTTGAGCTGGAGCAGCAGCAAAACCTAGTGCCGGAGCAGCAGCTTTTGCACTTTGCTCAAAAGTCCCAGAACAAGACTGTTCTGAAGGAGACCCAAGACACAGCAACACGGCCAATTGTTACTGAAAATTCTTCTGCTTCCCCCGTTGTCCAAGAACAGCTTCCAATCATCCATAATGGGACTATAAGTGCACGTTTTCTGCTAGAAACGTTCAGTGAAACACTGAAGAATTGGGAGTCGTCAATTCTCACAGAAATTTCCCAAAAAGTTGAGGATGTACACAATACCGCCGAAGAACAAGATGTAATACATTTGATTCCCAAGTCACATTTTATATTTCCATTTTTCAGAGAGTCGACTTGGAAACAATACAAAAGGGAATGAGCCTGCGCCTGCCAGAACTTTTTGAAGAGCCCGGGTTGGGATCAATGGGACTCGATGGATGGTCAAGAAGCAGCTTTCTATTTCAGATCTTTCATAAAAGCTCTTAATTCACCGATACTAGAGCAGCCATTAAAATATGTTACCAAGCTGAGAAATAGAGGAAATTTCCCTCAAAAAGTGAGTTTTCGTTTCATAATAACTTCGGATGATCATTTGTTTGTTTTCAGAAAATCCCAAAAAAAAATCGTAGAAGAAGTCTTCAAGCAACTTCTAGAGATTTTCTCCACGTTCATCAGAAATACAGATAACTAACGGGTTAGATTCATTCGCTTCGTATCTCGCTTTTTGTTTTTTTTAAATCTTCTTCTGTTCTAGCATGCTCCTCATTGAACCTTTTTTGTTAATTGATTATTTATTTAAGTGCATGTGTTGAAATATCGAATATTCTGTTGATAGTTTAGTAGCTTTCTAGTTCTGTTTCGATAATAAAGTCGCTTAATTGTTCATACATTCAGAAAAAAAATCTCACAAAGTAATGATTTTCTCACATGGGTTAGAAATTTTGGCTTGGTTTTCCTGACACCGGCCAAAAAAATCATACATGTATGAAAAGTGTTGTGCTCCATTTTTGAAAAATTCACGAGCTGGAAAAATGGTCAAAAATTTTAATTCACGAGCTGGAAAAAAGCGCGAAACTCAAATTTTAGAAAAAAGATAGATTGAACTCCTTTTCTGGGTTCAAATTTGCTTAGTGAAAATTAAAAACACCAAATACTCTATGTGGGTTCGAACCCCTGACCCTCAGACTGCCATCCATCACTCTTCACCACTACACCAGATGCGCGAGTCACACGCGCGGCCAAGTGCGGTATTTGTGTGTGAGATAAAGAGACACGGCGCGCGCCAAGAGGCAGGCAGCGGCAATATGCAACGCGCTGTGTGTTGCGATATTTTTTTTTCTCACTGCTGAAATTGAAGAAAGCGATTTTCCAGCTCGTAAACTGTGCCTATCGGGTGAAAAACGTTTATCCGATCATTTTAAGATCCGTATCGACATACTTTTGTTAGCGAAACAACGGATGATTTGAAACAGCAGCGATACTTTTTTTGCTCACGGAGCATTTCTGAGATTTTTAGCACCTATGGAGTGTGGAAAATGACACTTGTTAGAAACAGTAGACACGGTGAATAAACAGATGGTGTACAACAAATGGTGCTAATGGAAGCAAGCAAACTTCTGGGAAATCAGATATCAGAGTCGAGCTAATGGCAGCGTTTACCGTGTGGCCTACGTCTCAGTTTGTTTGCTTCCATTAGCACCATTGGTTGTACACCTTATGCTCAGCCAATTGCTGCTGACGAGTGTCATTTTCCACACTTCATAAGTGCTAAAATATTCCGTGGGAACGAACAAATGTGTCTAATGGAGCAGATGGGCACTACTTGTTGTGTCTGTGTCTGCTCTGCAGTCAAGCCACGCCTTTCCGACTACCTGTCCCTCATTCATACTCACTTCTCACGTGCGATGTGGTGACCACCATTCCTCAATTTTCTCTCTTTTTTCTAGTTCTTCGGCCCCAAATTTAAGGTTTTTTTCAGATATGCAAACGCGGACGATTGTCGACTCCACCGTCTGGGATTTATGCCTTCTGAAGTTTTCAAACGTCTTCTATATTTTGTTTCCAATGGTAAGCATCCTCGAAAATAGTAGCAATTTATGTATATTTCTTCCAGAAATCCCGGCCTACTATCCATCTGTTCCTTCGGTATTATGGGACTCACAGTTTTGATTTTTTTGAATTTAATTGCCCAATCGCTGAATTTATGAAGAAAGACCGAGAAGAAGATTGCTGTGGACATCGTTGAGGAACAGGAAAACAGTAGAAATCCAGATACTGTAGAACTGGGAGTTGCGGTTGCAAGGGATGACCTCAACATCGAAATCATTCCTCTCGAACAGAGATCAGCTATTCTCGAAGAAGTACAGAAATATATTGAATCGGAAAGGGATGAGATGCTCAAGAAAAGTGATGCCAACGAGAACAAAGAGGAGAAAGGAGAAGAAAAGGGGGATATTGTGTACTTAGCTCTCAAGAAAGTTGCAAATATTCTGAACAAGAGAAGCTTCCTCACATCACCACTGCCAATCTATAATGAGGCAGTTGAAGTCTTCAGAACAAATAGACTCAGATGTGGACACCAACGTGGGGAAGAATCGAGATTACTTGATGTGAGTTTGTTTCTGATTTTTGATTTTTAGTAGTTCTTCTACCGTTAATAACTATTGATCACAAATTGTTTTTTGTTTTCAGATTTTCCGAGAGTTCTCGAGGAAGATGTAATTGGCATTCTGCTGTGGGAAGTTTCACACAGCCACTCAAATTTATATTGAGTGTAAAGGACACAGAACAACATGCAATATTCAAGATGGAGACTCGTGCTACGTCAAGGGAAAGGATCACTACTGTGCAGAATGATGCAACAGCAGTGGAACGGAGAGGTGAAAGCAGTGGAACGGAGAGGAGAGTCAAACGACTGGTACAAACGATTGTTCGAAGAAGATGCTTGAGCGTCCAATGCTTCCTCAAGACGATGAAGTTCCTGGAAACGATTCATTCCGATTCAATAATCCAGAAGCCCTCCGGGAACCAAATCTGGAGCCTGAGCGTCTGATGCTTATTCAAGACATTGGAACTCTTGGAAACGAGCTATTCCAGATTTTTTGCAGTACGTCGAAATTCCCTGGGGCCATCCTGACAAGATCAGACGAGAGTTGACAGCTGTTAACAGTTATTGGGCGAGCAGAAACAGTGGTATTATATATTGAACCCACTTCTATTGTTCTATTCCTTTCGATTAACTTTCTTTCTGATTTAAAGTATTTATATTGTCATTTTGTTTTTTGGTGTCAAATCAGTTTTTTTTTTTCATTGAGTTTTTTCGGAATCCAATAAATATAACTGAAGTGCGTCCCTAGAGATACGATAGAGGTCAAATAAAAAAATACAGATTCTTGTCATGATTATAACGTTTCTCGTTGTGTCTAATGGAGCAGATGGGCACCACTTGTTGTGTCTGTGCCTGTTTTGCAGTCAAGCCACGCCTGTTCAATCGCCTCTCTCTCGTTCATTTCCACTTATCTCGTGCCATTTGATGACTACCAGTCCTCCCTATTTTCTCTCATTTTTCGCATCTATTTCTAGTTTTCGGGGCCTAAATTTCATTATTTTTTCAAATATGCAGACGCGAATAATCGACGACTACACCACCTGGGATATACTCCTTCAGAAGTTTTTTTCTTCAGTTTTTTTTCAGACCTTGACACATTCGATGCGGCAGGAGACGTGCTAGGTGCAGCGTTTATCGTTAGGGCAGATTAACTTTTTCTACTACCTGTAGCATGTTGAGGGAAGGTTATGCGTTTTTTGAATCAGTTTTTATAATTTGGCACTGTTCCAAAATCGGGGACCGTGTATCAAAATCGGGTACCGAAAAATCGGGGACCGAAATATCGGGGACCGAAAAATCGGGGACCCAAAAATCGGGGACCGAAAAATCGGGGACCCAAAAATCGTGGCCCGAAAAATCGGGGACCGAAAAATCGTGGCCCGAAAAATCGGGGACCGAAAAATCGGGGACCCAAATATCGGGGCCCGAAAAATCGGGGACCGAAAGAATACCGAAAAAATACCGAAAAAATACCGAAATATCAAAACCGGGGACCGAAAAAAGAGTAGTGATTTCAACGTTTTTTTTTGCAAATTTTTGGATTTTTTTTCCGATTTTATCACATTTATGTCCGTTATTTGAAGTTTCATTATGTATGTATGTTTGTATGTAAAGCGAGTGGTTACAGTAAAAATTATGTGGCTTTGTCTACTGTTGAAGGTATCATGACAACATGGAAGTGCGCGGTCAAAATGGAGGAGCCATGGAAAAAAAATCCAACATGCAAACAATCTTCCAGAAGTAACCTCGCCCTCCAGCTAGAACTTCATCTAGCCAATTTTTTTCCGATTTTATCAAATTTTATTTCAGTTAATTGGAGTTTTATTATATCGAAAGGAAAAAAGTGGTTACAATAAAAAAACAATGAATAAATTAAAACAATATTGGAATCCTCACTTTTCCTCTTCCATTTTCTCTCCCGTTTCCTCTTCCGGAGCTTCGAGAGTTTTGTGGAGACCTCTGAGGAGAATTTTGCCCAGTCCTTTGAGTGGAATCACATCTCCGGGCACTTCCACGGCCTCGGGCGATTCCACGACCTTGCGGGCCTCCACGAGTTGAGTCAGGAAGAGAAGAAGCTTCTCGGGAAGAGATGGAAGTACGGCCATTAGATGTAGATGGAACAGCTTGGTCTTGGAAAGTGGTATCGGTTTTCGTTTTCTTTGCTGCTGTGCCGCTGTCGTCGCGCCGACTTCCATGGAGACGTCGAAGATGTACAAGGGATACTAACTGCTTCCGAGTTGGAGGACGGGAAGAGGTACATCTGGAAGATTGGATAGATTCAGTTCTAACTGGGGGCGCCGAGAAATACTTCTGGATGATTGGATCTGATTGGTTAGATGAAGTTCTAGCTGGAGGGCGAGAAGAATTAATTCTGGAGGATTGTTTGGATGTTAGATTTTTTTCCATGGCTCCTCCATTTTGACCGCGTACCTCCATGTTGTCATGATACCTTCAAAAGTAGACAGATCAACATAATTTAAACTGTAACAACTTGTTTTACATACATACATACATACATACATCATAAAACTTCAAATAACGTACATAAAATGTGATAAAATCGGGAAAAATCCAAAAATCGTTGAAATCACTACTCTTTTTCCGATCCCCGATTTTGATATTTCGGTCCCCGATTTTGTTTTTTCGGTCCCCGATTTCGTTTTTTCGGTCCCCGATTTCGTTTTTTCGGTCCCCGATTTCGTTTTTTCGGTCCCCGATTTTGATACACGGTCCCCGATATTTGGGTCCCCGATTTTTCGGGCCACGATTTTTCGGTCCCCGATTTTTCGGGCCACGATTTTTCGGTCCCCGATTTTTCGGGCCACGATTTTTCGGTCCCCGATTTTTCGGGCCACGATATTTGGGTCCCCGATTTTTCGGTCCCCTATATTTCGGTCCCCGATTTTTCGGTCCCCGATTTTGATACACGGTCCCCGATTTTGGAACAGTGCCTATAATTTTATAAGCAGTTTTTATGATTTTTGTGGAAAACAAATTGTCGGGCTAAGGAGTTCCCATTGGTTCCGATGCATATTTAACGATTCCTGCTTCAATGACGCCATTAATTGAGTAATGACTAACTGCATTATTAAATTAGAATACACCAAAATTTTCAGTTCATTGGCTTAAATTTTCAAGTGGTGTTCGTATAAATATGGCCGGTACTGTATTTATCTACAACTAGTTCAAAAAGTTGCTCCGTTCAAGGCTGAACATGCCGTCGTTTCCCAGGCTCTCAACGCTTCTACCTACAGGCTAAAAAACCTTAGACGCTAGTTTTCTTTTGTTTAATGACTCATTCTGACCGTCCTCCTCTCCCATTTGCGATGCTAGTTGTGTCTGTGCCTCTTCTACATTCACTATTTCAAGGCACGCCTGTCCGATCGTCTCTCCTCTCATTCATATTCACTTTTCTCTGCCCATGTGGTGACCTTTTCCATCTTCATCTATGCCACTAGTTGTGTCTCCGCCGCACACTCACCTGCAGTCTCCCTCCTTCTCAAGCCACCCCTCATTCATTTTCACTTATTCCATGTGGTGACCACCCTTCCTCCATTTTTTCTCTCTTTTTTCGCTTTTTTTTCTAGTTTTCTAGGCCTGAAATTGACGATTTTTCAGATAATCAAATGTGGATGATTGACGACTCCACCGTCTGGGATTTATTCCTCCAAAACTTTTCAAATGTTTCGTATTCTCTGTTTTTAATGGTAAGAATTTTCGAACATAATATCCATTCATTTACTTTATTTTTCCAGAAACCCCGGCTTCCTATCCATCTGTTCCTTCGGTATTATGGGACTACTCACAACCTTGATTTTTTCGAATTTTATCTAATCTATCAACGGCTACTAGATCTGCCACTAGATCCCAAGTCATGATTGGATCTGACTCTGACGTTGTTCCACGAGACCAAAAAACTCACGGACTCGGTCCTCATTCCATGTTCCTCCTTTGATCAAGACTTCCGCCCGTACTTCGACTACTCAGAGGCTCCATCAGAAGTTCAGAACCGTCACGACATGGAAAGACACGAGACGGAGGTGCAACTGATCAGAGAATTCGCCCTATATGGAAACCTCACAGTTCAAGAGCTCTTCAATAAAATCCCCACTCATTCTGTCACAATGATCATTGTGGAGAAACTGCGTCGATCCTTGACTGAGGAATTCATGCTCAATCATGAATACGCCAATGACATCAGATGCCGTGATGAAGATCTTCCGCCACATAAGAGGTCACTAAGAAAATTCCTCGAAATTCAGTATTTGAAGCCAAAGATGAAGGTAATGGCTGCCGATTTTTCTGTGCAAACTAGGAATTTCTAGGTTTAACAGTGAAAAAATTCGATCAATATAGCACATTTCCATTAGTTTTTTTCTAAAATCCGTTCGAAGGAGGCTGAATCTACAGTCAGTCTAGCCTTCTTCAGGCATAAATGTACTGCATAGAGCCAAAATATACTGTCTTTGACCTAAAAATTTAGCCTAGAACTGGAAGTGCTGCGCCTTTAAGGTTGACCCATTTTTCAAAGTTTCCTGTTTTATAACTTCCTGAATTTAGCCTGCAACATTTAAACAACCTTATATTTTCCAGATCCACCTTCGCGGCGAACAAGTCCGCGTCACCAAAATCTGCCAATCATGGATGGCCAAATCCCGCGCCAAAGTGTCAATGAAGACGTTCAAAGATGTACTCAAAAGGAGCGAGATTGAGCGAGAGGCGTACACCAAGGGATTGGAAACCGATAGAGATAATTTGAATGTCGAGATACTGGACATCTACAGAGGAGGTGTACAACCAGATGAAATAAATTCAAGAACGAGTAGATTGAAAACTCAAGTGCAAACTTTGAACAAAATGATTGAGGAGGCGAAAAAGGATAACGAAGTCTATCAGAAGACGTTCAAAACGATTTTTTAATTATTTGTTGGCCTACTTTTCTCGTTTTTCTGAGTTTTCAGCGATTTTTTCTCTGTAAAAACCAAATTATTGTTTTGAGAAAATTTTTTGCAAGTCGAAAAATTTTTCTTCTCATATGTTTTGACCTATTTTTCTCGTGGCCACGTTTCACTGATATAAAAAGATATTCTTCCCTTTTCCTCTTATTTTTTGTTGTGTTTTGGCGTTCCAACGCTTCGTTAATACCCAATTTTTTTATCGAATTTCTCGTTTCAGTCAATTTTTTCAGATGGAATTCAGCTTTCTTGAGAGAGCGAAAGTTGCGCTGAAGCATTTGGAGACGAGTAGGTATGGAATAAAAACTTGAGCAGCTTGCGAGAACTTCATACTAAAAAAGGGGAAAAATGACTGAAAATTTTCAACGGGAAACCCTCAATTTCTGGCTGGTTTTCATCTTTTTTAGCGAAAAAATTGTTTTTTTGAAAGAAATTTGTCGCCGTTTTTTCACTTTAAAAACAATATCTACATTACATTACATTGACCGTCTTCCTCTCCCATCTGCACTACTAGTTGTGTCTGTTTCTCTTCTGCAGTCTCCCTCCAGCCATTCCTTTCCGATAGTCTCTCCCTCATTCATATTCATATGCGCTTTAGTACCGTGTGGTGACCTCCGCCATCTATGCCACTAGTTGTGTCTCCGTCTCTCTTGCAGTATCCCCCTCAAACCATTTCCATCGTTTTCACGATCGCCTCTCTCCCTCATCCATTTTTACTTGTTCAATGTGGTGACCACCCTTCCTCCCTTTTTTTCATTTTCCTAGTTTTACAAGCTCAAAATTGACGATTTTTTCAGATAATCAAATGTGGATGATTGACGACTCCACCGTCTGGGATTTATCCCTTCAGAAATTTTCAAACGTCTTCTATTTTTGTGGTAAGCATCCTTGAAAAAAGTATCCATTTATGTAGTTTTTTCCAGAAACCCCACCTACTATTCATCTGTTCCTTTGGTATTATGGGACTCAACATTTTGATTTTTTTGAATTTTATATAATGTAAGTCGATCGTACTACCTAATGAAAGGGGTCTGGGCAAGGGGAGTGTACAGAAACGTCTGCTGCTGACAGCTGTCAATTCAAAAGGTCACATTTTTTGATTGACTGCTTGCAAGAATACGCAAGGGGGTCTGGGAAATAGGAAAGAACAGAAATGTCTGTTGCGATTGTTGCCATCTTCAGTATTAAAGAGGGAGAGATGAACGTTTTTACAAAAAGTTACAAAAAAGTATCTTTCCCAGGGGTCATGTGACAGAACAGTTTTTTATGATGAATCGAATAAAATCATGAAAAAACTATGTTTTTTCAGAAGTGTGGCCGCCATTCATCACACTTTTCAAGAGCTTGTTCAAAAAGTATCCGTGCTTGAAGCTCATCGACCCGCTTGAATACCGAAAAGGTAAATTTGAAGATATAAGCGGATAGTGTACCATCTTAAAATATTTTTTACAGTTGCCGTGATAATAAAAAAGTTGATTGAGGACATCAACGACGAGAAATACGCCATGGAGAAGATCTCAAAGCTGAAAGGATATGAAGAGATCCAAAAGTTAGATGAAATAGAATGCTGGGAATATGAAAAAAAAACTGAGTACGTTCAAGAATACGTTAAACATTTCTCAACAACTGATGATATTTTATCAGTAAAAATTGAATTTTGAAATTTCTACCAACCTGTTTTCTAGATATTCAGTTGTGCAAACCACAATAGGACAAAAAAATATTCTTGATTGGATTTACCATGATTTTGTATGGAGATGCACATTAGAGAGAAACACGTTAGAAAAATTGTATATTATTTCAGAGAACGCGTTCACTCAATTCAGAAATGCGGATCTCGACCTGATATGGAAAGATGACCACCCGCTGCTTCACAACATGAGCATCGCTGACCTTCGAAATTGTAAGTCTTCTTTTTCAGAGAAAAAATTAGAATGTTCTTGAATTGCTCTCGCACGAGGTACCAATTTCGTTAAGAAAATGAAAGGGACTAAACAGTTTTCTTCAATTTCGTTGGCAATCCAAAACGGGAAAAATTATAGAAACTGACAGTCATGTTGATTTGATGGTTCACTTAATTTGGCTCTTTCATTCTATCTCATGAAAACTACTTCAAATAATAATTTCAGTGCTACCCCGCTTGGAAGACATGGTTGCTGCAATGCAACAAGAGTACAAGAACAAAGAAGTTTTTGAAGCTCTTCAAAACGCAATCAAACCAGATTGCTCATTCTCTCCATGTGTTGTGTTTTATCAAAACACAGACAGAAGAGGCAAGGAGTCTGATAAGGACTATTGCAGAAGACTTCAGAGGAAGATCAAACGTGAGTTTCATTTTGTTATAAGTTTTGATTGCACCCAGAGGTGTTTTGAATACCAGTCATTTGCCTCATAAACCGTTTTTTTTTACAGGAGCAACTGAAGCACACAAAAAACAAATGGAGGACCTTGCAGGAACATTCCCGTTTGTAAAATGTTCGGATGAAAGCGAGTTTAAAAAGTGTGAGTGACTTCAACATAAATTATTAAACGAATTAAATGACGGAACTCAAAAAACTGTTCACTTTTCAGGGGGCAATGAGTTTTACGAGGCAGTCACCAGCAGTGCACCGAACAGTGAGCACATTTCGTGCAAATTGGAGGAGGTTTTCCGGGAAGATACGATACAAGAAGTACTGAGAGCCGGACGGTTCACACAATTTGTGAACAAAGGTCAGTTGACACTTGCTTAATTTTGTATAACATTTATGCTCCTGACCTATTCTCAATTTTTTAAAAATGGTCGTCTTTCCATCTTTTTTCATTTGGAGTATAAAAATTCGTGTAAAATTTGTGTGAAAAAAATTGATCATAATAGAATTTGGTTTCAGAGATAACGAGAAGTGCAGAGAGGAAGAACCAAGCATACGAAATGATGCGGGAGAAGTTCAACATTCCAGAAAACTATGGACCAAATCATTATTTGAAAGGTAACTTTAAAAAATTTTTCTTCTTCCTCCAAGCTTTTTTTATAGTCCTGGATGCGTTGGCCACAGTTGAAGGAATGAAACTCGAGATCAAAAATCTCGGGTCGGTGAAAAAAGATGTGGAAATGAAGATGCGATTGGCCTAGAATGAAGGAATGTTCCTGGTGAAGCACAAAACTCCTAAGGACTCCCGAAAAAGTCTAATAAATGTGTTTATTGTTTAATAAAATTATTGTTGCACGGCGTTCGCAAATGATAGTCGTCATAATCATCGAAACTAGAAGCACACTTTAGATAAGCTAGTACAAAAAAAAATACATGAAACAGATCAAGTATCCAACTTTGTTGGAACATATTAATCCATGACACGCTCTAGCGACGTTTATTTTCAACTGATTTTTATTGGGGTTTCCCATATCTACATTACATTACAATGACCGTCTTCATCTCCCATCTGCACTACTAGTTGTGTCTGTTTCTCTTCTGCAGTCTCCCTCCAGCCATTCCTTTCCGATAGTCTCTCCCTCATTCATATTCATATGCGCTTTCGTACCATGTGGTGACCTTTTCCTCCTTCCCTGTCTCCACCATTGTTGTGTCTCCGTCTCTCCTGCAGTATCTCCCTCAAACCATTTCCATCATTTTCACGATCGCCTCTCTTGTCGCGACCATGAGTCACGATTCCTTTTTACACTTTTGATCTTACAATTTCCAATTCCTATCCTGACCACCAAAAGGGCAATGTAATCATCATTCCAAAAGGGCAACGCAATCATCATTCCGAAAGTGCAACTCAATCGTTGTGGTACCATCAAGAGGCAATTAGAGGAACCGGTCCCTTCTCGTATTTAAGGGCACGTCTCAACACCAGATTGTCCATCCATTTTTCCCTCTCCAAACTCTCTGTCTCTCTCCACCCGCCTGTATCCTGAATCAAGCCGTCCGAACTTATCCTCCATTATTTTCTTATTATTTCATTTATTCCATTTAATAAAGAATTATAAATATATACCACTGTACCACCAGCACATCAAGTTCAACCCCAACGGGTAAAACATTGGTGCATCGACCTTTGGATTGTGCAACCGCACCGAACTCTCCGCTCAACAAGGATTAAACAAGGTGAGTTGCTACCACGAAAGTGGAAACAACGGTCTAAGAAAACCACTGCTACTAATAGCCCCCGGTCAGAAAATTCGACCACCACTTCAGCCAAGTAAGAGAATTCGGCCCTCTCATAATATAATCTTAAACGTCTTACCTTAAAGACCCATCTTATTTCAATACCAGACTCCTACCCTTTTAATTAACTCATAAAAACCAAAAAAAAAAAAAAAAAATATATATATATATAAACCAAATATGTCAAGCCTCGAAGAAATAAATAACATTGAAACATCTGCTTTAGAAAACCAATCAATAATCACTAAAAACATACTTAACTCTAGAAATATTACTATTTACAATGTACCCAATAAAGATAACGCAGCTAAAGACGGGTCCTCCATTAATGAATATATATCAAAATATGCTGTCAAATTAAGAAACGAAGAAAGTAAACTTGCAGATCAGTACGAACGATACAAAACCGAGCTCCAAGAAGGGCTAGAAAAACTGTATCAGA
>GL380027.1:235072-261537 GCA_000143925.2 Caenorhabditis brenneri
AGCGCAAATGAATATGAATAAGGGGCGAAGAGAGGCGATCGGAAAGGTGTCGCTTGAGAAGGAGATTGCAGAAGAGACGCAGACACAACTAGTAGTGCAGATGGCGAAGGAGGACGAACAGAATGAGTCATAAAATATCTGGACACTAAATGGAAGAAGACTCAATGGCGGCTAAACTTTTCCGCAGTTGGAAGAAGCGATAAGCGTTGTAAAAGCGAATGAGTGCCGGGTGTTAGAGGGGTGATTACCGCTCGAAGTTCAGATTTTCATTCAGATCATAATAATCTATCCTGGGAAACCAATACTTCATTGAAACTGTCATTGGAGTCTGACTATGACAGAAAAAAACGTGTTTCATGAACTACATTTCAACTTGGGCTATATTGGGAAAACTCATTGGTTGTTTTAACTAGAGTGGCTAGAGTCTTTACCTCTTATCAATTTAGTTTTGAAAGATTCACTTTTCCAGAAAATTCTAAATGTTTCATAGTTATCCGATTGGTATTCCTTGAAAAAAACAAACATAAAATCGTATTTATTCAATATCAAAACATTCATTATTGTTCATTCACAACTCGATATTCACCTTCTTTCTTTCATAGTACCGATTCAGAGTTTTTTGCTGTTTCATCATCCCTTCTCGAACCTCTTCTCTGATCCATAGCTATCACATTGATTCCAATTGGCTCCACATTAGACTTCACCTCAATATTCATCAAAACCCGAATGAAATTAGCAAATTTGAAATTGAGAAGCAATGTCTTCAAACTCTTCTTATTATTGAATAGATAGGATATCTTAACAATCAATGGAGTGCTTGTCACATCGAACACATAAAGTGCAGTCAATATAGTTTCCATTCTGACAACTTCCAGAAAATATAGAAGAATAGCAAGGGTTATACTGGTATGAAAAAAAAACAAAAGCTAATTCAGATTGAAAAGGACAACTCACTATTTTGAAGACCATAATTAGTGAAGTTTGCCAGACTATATACCGTTGTGGCTTGTTTTTCTTCAATGACTCTGTTTTCCTCTGTTTCATCCTGATAGCAATTGGAACATAGAGTAGTGCAGAAGCAATGTGAAAGGTGTTCAACGAGATGTAAGATTTCTGAATTAATTGCGGCTATTTGAGAAATGGGTTCACTGAATGCTTACTAGTCTGAATCTGGTATAATCATCCGTGTCGGAGTGAAGCTCCCGAAACAAGATACAAAAAGCGACCATATCTTTTATAAGGAATCCAACGTAAAGCATCCAGGGTTTAGAGAACAGCCACTTTTGGATTTTAATAACAGTTTGGATAGATGACGGGAAAAAGTATGTTATGAACTTCCGAATCGCCAACAAAGAAATGATGAGCTGAGTGACTTGAGTGATAACTTCTAGTGCTGTTATGCTGAGAATAGATAAAAGGGAGAAGCTGAAAAATCCTGGGGTCAAGCAGGATTAACGTTTTGAACTTACATGACACTGAATAATCGCTCACAATACGTAAATATTATGAATACACAAATCAAAATAAATGTGACTTTGATGATTTTGTAAAGATGATCCGTCACAGGAAATATGGATACAGATTCATCTCGTTTTTTATTAACCTTATTCAAATAAACATAGAATGGAAAGATAATTGACAAGCATATAGTGAATAGATAAATGAGATATTGCAGTATTGCAAAAGTGGTGGTATTCAGCTCATTATGGATCAGAGTATATTCAAGTTGGATCGAGTTTTGGAGTTCTGTGGATTTATTCATTTTTGAAAAATTTTGTGAGAATCTAGCACGTATCCACACTCAAAGCAATCTGAAGAAAGTAATGCGTCAATGAAATTTCGGCCTAGAATAACTTTCGAAGAGTTTTTTCACCTGTTCCTTCAATGAATATTGAAAGAGAAGCCCATTTTAGCTATGTTTCACCTGCTGTTTCTTATTGCAAAACCCTTGGAGATAGAGTGAGAATATTCCAGTGTATTTTTTCTCTGTTGATACCAACTTAACAGAACTTGAAAACTGCAAGCTATTGCTAATTTTTTGACTTTTCAGTAGTTTAGATCTACTAGGAAAACTGGAAGTTCATGAAGGCATTAATACATGTGCAAAAAGTACTGACAAGAAGCAAACAGAAAGAATGGGGTGGGCCCCGGATGGGTACCGGTGAGAATGATATATTATGATAACCGACATAAGTTTCGATTGAATGTTCGCAAATGGAAAACCATCCTAAATTGCGAAATAAGAAAGCCGGTTACGTCTACTTTATATGACGCTGATCGTTCGGAACACATTGCTGGTACAAAGTTACGGAGTTACGGATGATTGTGAACAAAACTAACAGTTTCATCTACTTCATTGACTACTTTGACGCTATTGATTGGGGTACAAATTTAAAAGTGACAGTTATCTGCGCCACGGAAAAAACGGAAGCTGAATGAAAGCTTTGTTGTTCTGATTTTCTATAGTTCACTGTTTTGAAAGTTTCGTGAAAATACTAACTAATCTCTAAAAATAATGTTCGCGCGGTCTTTTGATGAAGATTTTTTCAGGTTTCCTGAGAATAAAAGATAGGTTTCCGATCAGCACAAGTAACATTTATGAAAACATGATCCTCATTTTCTCTCAGTGGTTTATACGGAAAATATTTGTTGGAACAACGATCGATGAACTCCTTGCGCGTATTTTTTATAGCAAACTGCTGCAACAGAAAATAACCTATTTTAGAGAGGAATTAGCAAGAAGCGGAAAAAATCCCATAGTGGTTTCAAATGGTCCAAAATGTGGATCTGAAAAATTGATTCTGCGAACAAATAATTAAGATGTTAATACAGAATGGAAGCAGGCATTAGAATGGTGGAAAACCAGTAGGAAAGAACGGACAGGTAACACAAAAACATGTATCAATTATCGGTTTATTATGAAAAATACGAATTGAGACATTAAACATTTTAAAAAGGAATATAACGTCTTCCTAGTCTGCTGATACCATACAAACGGTATGTTCCGCCGATATCAAGGGATGAAGCAGGGAGACGTTACTGCAGAGAACCACGACCTCCTCGTTTGTCAACTTCCTACCGGCAATGTTAAGAGTTGTCAGAGGTGGTAAACGTGTAGCCAGCTGAAAAATGAGGAATTCAAAATTTGAAACAAAACGTCATCCGGGCAATTCTCAGAGATGACACTGAGCCCCTCGTTAAAATGACAGAAATGATTTGAGAAGGAGACTGTAGGAGAGACACTGACACAACCAGTGGTATAGATGGGAACGAAGGACGGACAGAATTAGTCACAAAATATCTTGACAGTAAACAGAAGAAGACTCTGTGGAAGCTAACCTTTTCTGAAATTTTTAGAAGCAGTGAAAGCAGTAATAACAAAAAAGTGTGCTCAACATTCACTTTGAACGTAAATCATTACAGCTTGTTGTCACTGAAGAAACGGGTATGAAAAAAAAATAGAATCAACATTCTGAAACTGTGACTTCTAGCAAATTCCTCTGAGGTTTTCAATTAGGGTAGAAGCTCTTGGCTGCAAGACGAGACCATGATACTCTTCAATTGGTTATATTTGGTTCGATATTTCTAGTTTGATGTACTGTTTCACAAACCTATGATATACTTCAAACACAACTCTGAACAACACTGTTAGGAATTTTAAACTGGTAAACAAACTAGTTTGGTCTGCTGAAACTCCAATCTGAAATATTCGCTAATAGAAGACCTATTGGAAAACCCTTGTTACCTACAATTGAAGATAGCCCAACGAAACTGGAAATTTATTAGCAAAGCTTCTTCATTGTGGTGAGTCACGAATTTCATAATTCTTGGTGTGAAGTTTTCAGTAAAAAATGACAGCATCGATGATTCATGTCAGAATTTTTTTCATAAGGATCTCTGCTCTGTCATTTCGCAACATAACCAATAGAGTTGAAACTTATCGAAAGACCGAATCATCGACTAGGGACATTGGCAACACATCTCAAATCATGCTCTTCATGAAACAGAGTTTTGCTATATCTAAATTATTACCGCAGAGTTTATGACCACGGGGTGTCTTTTTTTTTGTTTTAAAAATTACTGTTGGGAAAACAGCAAAAAACAGTTTTATGAATGTGAAAAAAACACTGAAATGAGCAAACTGGAAATATAGGATGGGCCCTGAATTTTTCGAAATTGAAAAACCATTCTAAATTACAACACATTTTTGAAGAAAGACGGTTTCTACTACTTTATATGACGCTGATTATCCGGTACTAATTGATTGTGGAAGTATATTCGGTTCTACTGTAGTTGGATGGACCCAAGACGGGCACCTGAAAATTGGGTGGACCCAAAAATTCCAATGAACGGCGGTGAATCATTGAGGACTCGTTTTGTGCGATTTTTTGTTTCCAAAACTCGATGAAGTATTGGACATTGTGCTTTAGAAAAAAGGTAAAAACATTTTTTTGAAAAAAGAGCAGTTTCTCAACATGTCATTCTAATTAATGTTCATTTGGGTCCACCCAATTTTTAGGTGGTCGTCTTGGGTCCATTCAATTTTTTGATCTTTCTCTTGGGTCCACCCAACTTTTCGACACCTCTCTTGGGTCCATTCAATTTCAAAAAAATGGCTTGGGTCCATTCAACTACGGTAGAACCGTATATTCCCATCAAATCTTCACGAAGGCAGAGCCACAAAAACCTCTCTTTTCAAACTAAAAAAGCAGTTTCAGCAATTTCATATGAAATGTATTACTCTAATGCTATTAATGCTATACTCGAAAATTTAGGTTTGTTGGTACTAATCAATCAATGAATACATCCCGTGCGCTATATTTATATAACAACTTGTTGAAACAGTACGAGAAAATCAATTTTTCCAAGAGGTAGGAAAACAAGGAATGGGAGAAATTCTGTAGTTTTTCGATCATATTTAGGTATCTTTTCCAATCCGAAAATTATAAGATGGCCGTTCAAATACGCTTTGCTCAAAATGCAAAAAAAAACCGTTTAGCTGTGATTAGGTTATCATTTATTGTCGTTGCAATAAATAACAATTAGACTATTGTTTTTAATGAACTTTTTGAAATGGATTTGTGTGGAGAATTGAGCGAAAACCTATTCAACTCGAAAAATGCTCCCTATGAAACGGCAATTTCTCTTATAAAATTTCTCAAATTGATCAAACTCATAACTGGTTTTCCAGAAGATTGTGTTAACGGGTTGTTAAGAAAGTGAAAAACTTCAAATATTCAGAGAAACTGAAAACTGTTAGACAAGATTTTAAACAAACTTTGCTGTTACTATTGGTTAATAAGTGCAACTTCTAAAAAGTGTGCCCATTCCGTGGTCGTTCCGCAGATGTTTATGAAACAGCCAAAATAATAAGAACCAATTGAATTACGAGAAGTGTGTTGGTCACATCGAAATATCCACATGGGAAAACTAAAAGGTTGAAAAAGTTTCACGCCATAACACAAAAGTTTACATTTATATGTGCTTACTCCGCATTTGGTTCAATAAAAATTGAAGGAACTGTGGTTCAAAGCATTTGATTTTTTTTCTGAAAAAAAGGACTTTTGAACAACAAAACGGAAAAAAACAACCATTTTGACCACGAGGTGGATGGTGACCACGCCGTTATTTTTACGACTATCAGCCCTTTCTACGATTTGCAGACTATAGAAATCAGCCGCCCAAGAGCCTTCTTCAGTTTACTGCCCAGATAGTGAAACAGTCTGTTCCACTATCTGTCCAGATAGTGAAACAGATAGAAACAGTCTGTCTAGATAGTGAAACTGTCCCAGATAGTGAAACAGTGCTCATTCTGTCCGTCCTCCTGCCCCATCTGCACCATTAGTCGTGTCTTCCCCTCTCCTGCAGTCTCCCTCTCAAGCCACCTCTTTCCGATCACTTCTCGTCGACCCGTATTCATATTCATTTTTCTCGTGTCATTGTGGTGACCACCCTTCCTCCTCTTTTCTCTCATTTTTTCACTTCTTCCTCTGTTTTACTGGGCCTAAACTCGACTTTTTCAGATATGCAAATGCGAATAATTGACAACTCTACCACCTGGGATCTAGTCCTCCAGAAGTTCTCGAATGTCTCTTTTTTTGTTTTCAATGGTAAATTTTTCCGAAAAGTGTAGCAATACATGTTCTCTTTTTAGAACCCCCGGCCTTCTATCAATTTGTTCCTTTGGTATTATGGGACTACTCAAAATTTTGATTTTTCAAAAATTTAATTAAGGTAAGTCAACAGTTTCAATTCATTTATAACCGATCAGAGATGATGGAGAGAACTCTTGTTTATTCCTGAGTATTGAGCATAGAAATTTTTTTTCAGGTCAAATGAAAAATACATGGAACTGAAAAAACAGCAATTACAAGAATCCGTGTGAAGCCAAGAAATAAAGGTAAGCACTTTCGAAACTTAGGTGGAATTCAATATCTGAGTTTCTTACAGTGTGTCTAATTGAACAATACCGAATTCCCGAAAAGTTCATGGAAGGATATTCAGTCAATGCCCTAACGACAAACGAGATCAGGAAAACTATTTGGGGCTGTAAGGAAAATCCATTTGTCCCGCTCCCAGAAAATGCTGCCAACGTTATTGGAGCTGCTTGGACCCTTTCTCTTGAACCACAAAAGATTTTATTCAACATCAATGGCTATGATATTCGGAACTCGGTTGAGCGATGAAGTAATTAATCCTTATATGCAGCTGATATGCATTCGGAACAATGAAGATGAGAGATATCCACGAGTATATGCATTCAATACCACTTTTAATGAAAATCTTCAAGAAAAAAGTTACGGAGCATACGGAATCGTCTTTATTCCAATACGTCCATCAACATGTCTTCAAAACGAAACAATTCTGCAAAACATCAGGTAAAATGAATAAGTTGAAATGCCTAACAGAAGCTTTTCAGATCTTACTTGTCCAATGAGTCTCGCAACAAGAAACAACACATATTGCTGAATGGGAATTTGCTGTAGTGGAGGTAAGAACACTCATCAAACCGAAACTCTTTTTCATTGAAAAAAAATATACATACCTATTAATTTTTCCAGGATCGTCCAACACAGGATATTGTGTCTGACTGTGAAGTGCTCACGAGCCAAGATGTTGAATGGATTTTGAGAGGTCAACCACCAGCATTCACACAAGCAAACATACCATAAATGTGCATCAAATAAAATTTTCAAAGTTTCCCTCGGAGAATTCCTCGACATTGAAAATAAATAGATTGAAACTATGGGCTTACATTTATTGAAATTCAAAATAATCCTAATTAAACCAAAAGAACACATTGATAATATCGTGATTTCTGAAAAAAAAACCCGCAAAATCCTCTGGAAAACTAAATCCCAAGCAGTGGAGTGTGATTTCAGACGTAATCATTTTGAAAACGGGGAGTCAGATAGGTAAATAATTCTTTCGATTCAGTTTTCAATTGGGATCTGAACGGATTTTTGCGCGCCGGTGGGATATTTTTCAGTTTGGATTTAATGTTTCAGTATGTCTTTTTCACGATATTCTTATTTCAGTCACGCTACTTCAGTGGTATTGTGTCGAACCTTTCTGCAGTTTCCAATTAGTGTTGAAACTCTTTGCTCTGAAATCATGAAGAGAATACTATAGGGTTTCTCTTTGTAAATCTTGGTTCAAAATTGTCAGTTTGAGGTATATGAAACTTTTCATGCTCAAAACACACATGATGATGAACTGAGTTGATCAGCTCTAACAAATTGCATGAAAAATACTTTTCCATTGAAGAGGATTACCAGAGAACATTGTTACCCGCCGTTGAAGATAGCATAGCAAAACCGGGATATTATTTTCCGTGCCGATTGTTTTGATGATACACAAGTTTTTCACTTCTTGATCTTGAATTTTCATTAAAGAATAATAGTGACCACTTCTACATCCGCCAGAATCTCCTAAATTGTTTCTTCTCTATTGATAATCATTCAACGTAACATAGAAAGTTTGCGAGCTATTGTTAATATTTTTGAACTTCCAATAGTGTATAGATCTCCAGACAAACTAGGTAAACCAGTTACTCACCTCAATTTATGCACCTCGTGAATCAGAGTTCTAAAGCTCCTCAATTTTTTTTTTCAGATTTCCATGTCCCTATTTATAGAGACTTGATATTTCTTCTCAAACAGAATCGGAGAGTGTGGCAAACAAGGAGAAATAGGTGGGCACCAACTAGGTTACATGAAAAGGCGGTTAGGGAAATGTTTGATAGCCGCTATGATATTCAGAAATCGGAAAACAATCAAAAGTTGCGAAACGTTTCTGAAGAAATCCAGTTTCGACTACTTCATATTAAACTGATCATTCGGAAATTATTGATTTTGCAATGAGTATTGTAACATGACTTCACTGATAAGATTTCCTTTTGAACAAATAGTAGCAGCTACCGTACTTGGAAAACTCCGGCCTGGAATAGATCTAAATTTTTTGAATTTGTTTCCATGTATTTCTGCAAAATTTATACAAAATGTTGGACTTTCACTTAAAAATGTCAAAAAACATCAATGATCATAATTTCACCCCGAAATAAAGTCTTAAAACGCCTGTTTACCAAAATAAGCTCCCTTACAAATTCATCTCTGAAATCCCGAGCTGACCTGACCGGGCCGGGCCAGATAAATGCATTACCCGAATGGTCCGGCTTGCTTCAAGTATGGTAGCTACGGAAAGTTTTGAAACAAAATGTTCGTTCACGAACTTTGTCAAAACAGAGCTGCGAAAAATTCTGATTAGCAGTTTCATCTACTCTATATGACTTCGATTACATGGGCGCTATTGATACCGTCCATCTCTGTAAGAGTCAGCTGTGCCATTCAAGAAAAAGTAAACAGAACGAGGGTCATATTTTTCTGATTTTTTACAGTTTACTGTTTTGAAAGTTCTGTAAAAATACTACCTATCTCTGAAAACAATGGTCCATCTGTAGTGATAGCAGTAGTTTTTTTTTCAAGTTTGCTGCGAATCAAAGTCAAGTAATCGTTACAAAAACACGACACTCACTTCCTCTCAATTGGGTCATAAATAAATAAAATTTTCCGGGGTAGTACTGGTACAATAATCGATGAACTACTTGCGCAGGATTTTTATAACAACCTGTTACTCACTCCTGCTTCTTGGCTGCAGCAGTTCAAAAAAATTTCCATTTCGATAATTTCATTAATTCTGGTTACCATATTTTGAATTAATTCTGTAAGTTTCAGAATTCTGTTAATTGTTTCCAAAAATAGTGACCACGGTGTGTCAAAAAGGAAAAACCTCAAATGTTTAGTGAGACTGAAAACTGTTGAACTTTTTTTTTTGACAAACGTTACTGTTCCTTTCGGTCGATTTCTAAAACTTCAAAAATGGTTTGCATTTCTGGTTCATTTGGGCTGGTTTTGACAATCTAAAATCCTTGGCGGCAAATTGAATTACGAAGAATATGTTGATTACAACAGAATATCCATATGAAACAAGTGCATTTTCGAGAAAGTTTTCATACTGTTTCAATTGCTGCATAGAAAAAAATTACATTTGTATGTGCTTAATTGGCATTGTGGTTGTACAGTGATCAAAAAAAACTTTTTTTTGAAACATTCGAATATTTTTTCTTGAAATCAGGACTTTAGAACCTCAAAACGGGAATAACTAACAGTTCTGAGCACGAGTAACCACGCCTGCATTTTTACGGCATTCAACCGCTTCTACCAACAACAGAGTGCAGAAAGCTTAGCCGCCATGGAGTTCCGTTCACTGTCCAGAAAGTTAACGACTTATTCTGTCCACCCTCCTCCACCACATTGTGCCTGTGTCTCTCCTGCAATCTCCCTCTCAATCCACGCCTTACCGATCGCCTCTCTTCCTCCCTCATTCATTTTCATTTGCGTTCTCGTGCCAATTTGTGACCACCCGTTCGCTCGTTTTCTCTGATTTTTTCATTTCTTACTCTGTTTTTCCTAGGCTAAATTTGTACCAACATGTGCCGCAATTCATGCATTTTTTTCAGAAACCCCTTGTTATATCAATTTGTTTCATCGGTATTATGAGACTACTCACAATTTTGATTTTTCTGAAAATTAATTAATGTAAGTCAATTTTTTTCAGTTTATTTTTTGAGTCTGTATATTAGTCCCGGGTATCTCCATGAGTCAAAAAAAAAGGGAAACCATAACGTGTGATTTTAAACTAATTGACAGATCATCGAACAAAATCTAAGCAAATTGATCTAAAAAAAAATCAATAATTAAAAATTTATTGCAGGAACATTGCTTGTTTCTAAATTTGAAGCGGAAGCTTCTATGGAGTCAGACTGTTTTTGTCACTAAAATTTGGATCGAGAACGTATACTCAGAATGGAGTCAATTAATTACCAACGCGTGAGTTTGTTTTACTAAGTAACATGTTTCATTAACAACTTTCAGAACAGAGGATCAAAACTTCAAGTTTTGTTCCAATTCAAACGAGTTCGGAAGAAAATTCGAGGCTTCGAACCAAGCGTTGATTGGACAGCTCTGTTCATCATCAGTGACTCATCTGGTATTGGAAGCTATCAAAGGGCAGAGGACCATTAAAAAAATCGGTATTAATATTGAATATTTGTTTGAATAAACCAACTAATTTTTTGTAACTTTCTAATTTTTACTGATTGCATTGTTGAAACTAAGAACTGTATTCATTGCCAATGATACTTCCAAAGTTTTTGTTTGAGGTACCGTTCCATGAACTTATGTTATGCCCAAAGCACAATTTAATACGATATAGCAGATAATTACAGTACTAACTAGTTCGATCAGCTAGAATACAACTCTAAAAGTCTTTAAGTGCCGAACCAGAAGAAGTCCCATTGAGAGAGTCTTGTTACCGGCAGTTGAAGGTAGTACAGCAAAACCGGGATTTTTATTTATCAAAAATACGTATATAGTCATTTACATCAAGGTATTGCGTTTCAAAGAATAATAATAAATGCTTGATGTGGTTTCTATGAGAATGTTCAAGTGCATTTCCACTTTATTGTTGGCCACTTGACGTAACACAAAAGAAATTTTGATCGTCCTTTGATTTTTTTAACCCAGCAGATTTGTAACTTTGAAGGACGAATCATTAGAGAAACTGGCAGTACACCAAAAGTCATGCACTTCGTGAAACAGAGTTTTGTGTCTATCTGAATTAATAGAGTTTCTGATAACGTATTTCTTCTTTTTGCTTTCAAAAAAGGGTCAACTGCGGGAATCAAAAGCAGAAATAAATAGGGTTGTTAATGGTCGCCGTAACCAGGAAAAAGGCGCCAGTTTATTTCACGTAAAATGGTTTTCAAAACCAGTATTTTTCAGACTGGCGAACGAAACCAGTTTCTTTTCCCAAACTGGTTGACCACGCCAGTGTTTTTTCTCGGAAAATACACTGAAAAATTGGAAAACTGGCGTGGAAAACCAGTTTGAAAAATGGCGATGGCGACCAGTGCCGTTTTCTAAACTGGTAATGGTCGCCAGTACCAGTTTCTAAAATGGTAATGGTCGCCGTAAAACGCCGTTTTGGCCAGCCTAGAAATAAATATTGAAAAAATACTGCAAGGAGCAAACTAAGAAAATTGGGCGGACATTAACTAGACTTTAAGGGGCCGGTTAGGACGATGTTTTTGTGTTAACCAATATTAGTTTCGACGAATCCAAGTTGGAAAACACTTCTGAACAAATCAGTTTCATCTACTTTATATGATGCTGACCTCTGGTAATCATTGCTGAAACAATCGGAAACGTTTCTGACTGCCCTGAACTGATTCCCTTTTGAATAAACAGTAGTAGTTATGGAATCTTTGTTAATGCAGAATAACAAGAAAGTAGATAGCAGTTTCAGTTAATTTATATAATGCTTACTACTTCGACGCTGTTAATAGAGCTCCCATAACTGATTTGTAGCAGTCACCTGCGTCACTAATGTCGAGAAGGAAAATGAACGAAAGTTATATCGTTCTCATTTTCTATAGTTTACTGTTTTGAAAGTTTTGTAAAAATATTAGCACATCTCTAGAAACAATGGTCGTCCGAATGTGGAAGCGGAAAAAATTTTGTCAAGTTTAGTTCTTCTTCCTTTCCTCTTAGTTGGTTCACCGAACATTCTCTGTCACACTTATCGATGAACTCCTTGCGCAAGTTTTTTATAACAACCTGGTAAAACAGAAGAAAATATCAACTTCATTAGGAAGAAGAGACAATAGATTCAAACCCAGATGGAAAAAATTCTGCAGTTTTTGGACCGCGAGACATCTTTTTCACTCAAACAAATCCTGAGTCGTCTGTTGAAACAATAACGACATGACTAAATTCTAAAGAATTGTGTTTTGGAAATTTTATGAATATTTTTTTTGTTTCTGTTGATAACCAAAGACCAATTTTTTCTGTTTGAGTTATTTGATTTGACTGACTTTTGAAAAATACATGCATTCAATCTGTATTATTTTTTCCCGCTTTTTAAATGTAAATAACCAAAAATCAACTCAAAGGATAGACCGTTTATGCTGATCTAACTTCAGTCTCAAAGCAAAACAGTGTCGAGTGAGGTCACAAAAACGATACATAGGCTGAAACTGAAAAAATTTTCTTTGGTCTGCTCAAAATGCGCCTTGTTGTGACTAAATAATTCCTGTTCCTTAGTCGCGAAAAAGTTCTGTTTCAAATTTTCCATAAAGTCTCCTTACCATTTTCGCTGCAGTCGCTTGGATATTTTGGATATAATATCGTTCTAACGATTTCTAGTATACTAAAACTTGAGAAAATAAAGCACTGAATTTGTGCTGGAAACCTACAAATATAAAACAGGTGTTGATTCTAATAAGGAACGATCAAGCTATTGTTTTCATGAACTCTTTGAAACAGACGAGCCACAAAAACGGGCATTCCTTCCATATTACTTCTCGAAGTGATTGAGCTGATAACTGTTGGAAACATTTTAATTGTTTTTTTTTTGAAAATCAGAACGTCAAAATCACAAAACGGGGATTACTGACATTCTTGAGCACTGAATGGATGGTGACCAGGCCCCCATTTTTACGACTCTCCGCCGCTTCTACCAACTACAGACCTCAAAAGCCAGCCGCCAGAGGATCATATTTCGTTTACTGTTCAGATAGTTTATAACTTATTCTGTCCGTCTTCCGTTCCATCTGCACCACTAGTTAAGTCTGCGTCTCTCATCCAATGTCCCTCTCAAGCCACGCCTTTCCGATCGCCTCTCTTCCTCCCTCATTCATACTCCTTTGCACACTTTTGCCAACTTGTGACCCCCGTCCTCCTTTTTTCTCTCTTTTTTCGCCTCGTTTTTTTTTTAGTTTTCTGGGCCTAAATTCGACTCTTTTTCAGATATGCAATTGCTGATAATAAGCAAGGCTAGCACCTGGGATTTACATCTCCAGAAGTTCTCGAATGTCTTCTATTTTTTGTGGTAAATTTCCTCGAAAAGTGTGACAATCCATATTTTTTTTCAGTACCCCCGGCTTTCTATCAATTTGTTCCTTTGGTATTATGGGACTACTCACAATTTTGATTTTTTTTTGAATTTTAATTAATGTAAGTCAATCTTTTCAGTTTATTGGGGTATGAGAGAGAGAGAGAAAGAGAGAAATAAGGGAGAGCTGTGGAAAGCACAGGAGAAAATAGAAATTTGATTACGTTACGAAACTTTGATATCTGTTGTGTAATAGAAAACAAATTCAGAAGCTTCATACTCTAACTGCCATTTTTCAGATTGGAAAAGTTAATTGAAATCCTCTAGTTTGCCAAAGATCGTACAATATTCAAAGGACTCGCTTCCGAGAGGATCGATTTTGCTTTGACCGATATGTGATCATGAACCAGGGCAGTAAATGGCAAACTTTCTCCCTCCAATCCCTAGTGGTCACTTCATTTTAAATATGCCATTCCCACCATTCCGTGGTCTTCCAAATCAGCAGTTCCATCCAAGTGATCCACGTCATCCAATGTATCACCCACATCAGGCATTATTGCAATCTGGTAGCAAACATCCAGAAGATCCTGTTGTCAATGTATGGCTTTGCTTTTTTAACCAGTTATTTTCCTATGCCAATTCACATTTATTGTTTATTTCAGTTCACAAATTGTGATGTGGCGAGATTCATCAGAAGCTCTGCACGTCGTGGTTCCAATACATGAAAGAGTGAGTTTCAAAACCAAAATTCTGAAGCGAACCGAAGATTTTTCAGTGAAAATGAGCTGACAAACTCACATGTTGTTCATCTCTACGACTTTCCAGGACTGGTGATCGGAATCAACACATTTTTGGCAAACTGTACGGTGGCTCTGCTCAAACATCAGGAGTCGATGGGATACGATTGACTAGTCTTCATAACCTTCCGCTGTGTGATATTCCAATAAAAACTTTTTTTTGATCGAATGAGAAGAATTTCCCTATCTTGCGTCATAACCAAGGCTGTCAAGAAGCTCGGCCGGCCGAAGCCGCGGCCGGCCGCGGCTTTTTTGACCCCGCCCCCAAAAGCCGCGGCCGGCCGAGGCCGAGGCCGCGGCTTTTTTGTTTTGCACAGAGGAAACTGGCGATTCAGAATTAGAATAGAATAGATGGAGGAATGAGATTCTTTCATGAAGTAAAGTGATTTTTATTTAGTGACGGGATCAAATATAATGATGAAACTATTTTCACGCTTGAACAGTGTAAATGTGACAGCAAACAGAAAAATTAAGAGAGATTACTTTGACCAAACAAGCAATTATTGTTCCATTGACTCTATTGCAAATCATCATAATGATAAAAGTCACAAAACTGATTGAGAACGCCGAGCATCACAAAAACTGTATTCAAAGTCTCTTTTTTTCTACCTTCTCTATTAAAACACGATTCCCTAGGGCTTGACATTTTGTGGGCGGAGCTTTAAAGGCGCATGTCCAATATTTGACACTTTTATTTTTTCCCAAGTTTGGATCACTGTAGTTTCGTGAATTTGAATGGTTTTGAGCTGAATTTTTTCGGGCGTCTGTAAAACCGTCTTGGCTTCGTGGCGACAATTTTGGAGAGTGATCAAATCAGTGTTGGCTGAGATATGATGAGTGTTTTGCGCCTGTCCAAAGTGTCAAAAAAATGACATACTGAAAATTTCGAAAATCTTTTCTTAAATATTTTTTAACTGGCTCACTTTTTATGAGTTCATTGTGAAAATAGGTTTACATATGTAACCCGCGAAGGGCTATCGAATGAGCCAAAACCTATCTGAATCGGAGCAAAACGGAGAATGTAGGTCATAAAACAATGGGCAATTTTTGGACGAAAAACGGTTCGACGTCAGTTTTTCCCGGAATAACGTTCTGACCCCAGGTCAAAATTGCTCCTCTCTCTCTTCTCGAGAAAAAAGTGATCGTTTTTTGCAGATTTCATTTTCAAAAAATTACAAACTCAAAATTAACATAATGACACACGACGCTTGCGCCGTGTCTAGCCTGGACGACCTGAACAAGCGAAGCGAGTTCAGGGCGTCCAGGCTAGTGCTGAGATCTTACAAAACTATATATTTTCTCGAACAACATTTCAACATTCAATATTGTTTACGAAGTTTCGTTTCGGTTACCTCACTGGAAAACCATGTTCTAACGCTTTTCTTCATAAATTCTCAAAATACAGTTGCTTCTAGTGCAAAGAAAAAAGCCGCGGCCGGCCGCGGCTTTTTCCTCTTTTCCACTGCCTCGGCCGGCCGCGGCCGGCCGCGGCTGGCCGTCTGACAGCCTTGGTCATAACCAAAAACTTTGAGATTAGTTTATTCATTACAGTTCATTTTCCGAGAAAAAAGGATGATTGGGTCTAACACCCGGAGTGAGTTGAATGAGAAAAAAAGATGAAAAAAGCAAAAGGTTCAGCAAAAACACAGGAATGAAAAGCATCGATGCCTCGTATGCTTGTGTAGATTCCTTGTGAATGTTGATTTCCGTACATCTAAAAATGATGTGGCTCGATTTAACCTGATTAGTAACTCTATTTCTGTTTCATCGTCTAACTATTGTCTGGTTGGATTTATACTCAATAATCAAAGGAGTAGAAATTTATCAAAAATGTATAAAATCCTCACAAAAATTCCCGTTCGTTTTATCTATCTACACACATCACCCTCCTCGTAATTGTGAGAATACTGATTTTCTAATTTCAACGTATCCAAGTTCAAGCATACACAATTGGGAGAAAAACGTAGCGGAACAGAAAAAATAAATTTGCAAATAGTGATATATTCTCATTTTTGTTCTGGTTAAGGGGTGGAAAAGTTTTCGTGCATTCGTAATCGAGTACACGTCAGTTCTGTTTGTTTTGACTCAGTAAAAGATCCTTGATAATTCTCCTAACCAACTGAACAGGGTATCGTTTACTTTTGAAAGTTATTAAAACTCTTGAACTCTCTGAAACACATGATGAAACTGATAACAGTTTATTGAAACATGAAGGTTATTTGAAAAACTTGATATAATCGAAGTACACGACAAAGCAGACTCAATAATTGTTTGGCCGTCTTTGCTATTCATTGGATATTTATTGATTTCTTGTTTTTTATTGAATGCGAATCAATACAAAAAGATCTGAAACAACGCTTTTCACGAATCTTTTGAAACATTTTTTCTCAGTTTCCAGGATGTGGTAAATTTTCTACTGGCCTCCTATTCTTGTTGTTCCTTTCATTCTGATCATTGTCGATGATGAGCATTTCTAGGAGATGTTCCACAGATGGATAGGTAGCATATACAAATTTGATAAGTTACTGAATGAATGAATATTGAAACCGAAAAATATAAAGTTCAAGTTGGTCTTCAATGTAATGGCACATTTGTACACTTCAGGATAAACAGTTTCAGCTACTTCACATAATCACCTATCACCGATGTTATTGCTTGCAGTTCAGTGTGTTCTGGTTAATGACGTCATTTCTGTTTCATCATCTAATTATTGCGTGGTAGGTCATGTATTCAATAATTTAAGCAGTGAACATTCAGAAAAAAAAATATATTATGAACATCAACGGAAGAACATCCACAACTGGAGGAGGAACATAAACAAATTTGACAAGTTTATTGGATGAGGCAATATTGACATTGAAAAGTGGAAAGATAAGGTAGGAACCGGGTAAATTCTGTTATACCCCCCCACACGGAATCGGCCCCCGCACATTGGAATAACCCCCCCGCCGTTGAAAAGTGGGGGGTTATAACAGTGGGGGTACATATCAGTATAAAAACTGTGGGGGGCTATACAGAAGTCTTTATAGCCCCCCACCGTTGTTTGGGGGGTGTATATCAAAATTCCCGGAAAACTTCCATTAAACACCCCCGCAGGGGTCTGTTATACACCCCCCAAATCGCACATTGGTATAACCCCCCACACCCAAAAAAAGGAAAATCGTGGAAAAAAAAGCTCGGGGAGCCCAAAATCAGGCTCAAATGCGATCAAGCTTGCTTCGGGAGTTTCCTAAGCCTGAATTCAAGTGGGATTCCACGCTTGAAATCGTGAAAAAGCAAAAAAGAGCAGAAAAAAGCATGAAATTTGAGCAAAAATAATTAAAATCAATATTAATGGGCTTCATCAATTTCGCTGCGTACCTATGATACTCAGTTTTGTGGGGTAGTCTATCAAAATGTGGGGGGTCTTATCATAATACTTCGAAGCATTATGTTAAGGCCCCCACATTTGCGGGGGCTATATCAAAATGCTTTGAACATTTTGATATGACCCCCCACAAAAATTCTGGGATCAGCTATGTGGGGGGTTATGCCGACGTTTATGTTGGGGGGTGTCTATCATAATGTTACGGGGGGCTATAACAGAATGTACCCTAGGAACCAACTTGGAAATACATGACTACTGCTGGAAGGACAGCCTGGAAAACAAGATATCTCGGCTCTATTTGACTTCAGAGGTCCGCTCAGAAAACAACGGTCCCCTGACCTCTCGAAAATAAAATAACGGTCCGCTCAGAAAATAACGGTCCGGTAGTTTGGAACTAACAAAGTTCGACCTTAGAGATTTTTGACACATTTTTTCAGCTTTTGTTCGTGTTTCCAGTTCATTTTAAGAAGAGTTATCAACGGTAATTCTAGACAGTTAGTTCTTATTGGGTCGATAGTAAGCATACTTTCCGGAATCAATCTACTCGATGTTGTGCTCTAATCAAGTTTTGTTTTTTTGTGTTGTGTTTCCTAAGCCTGTTTTGATGGTGGGCCAACTAATTGAACCTTCGAGAGCGTAAAACACCACTATTGAACCAGGCTTAGGAAACACACAGCCCTGGCGGGCTTTTGGAGCACTATTAATTTCGGATGAGTCTCGGAAAATATTTATTCAGTCCCGGAAAAGGTTTTTTGGGTCCGGTATATTTCATGGGTCCCGTATATTTCTGAAAATCTGAAATCTGTCATACTGCGGAAGCTCACTTACTTCTGTTTTTAAAAAAAAATATTTATTTCATAACTCCCCATCTCTTCCCTTCTTCTCAACCACCTAGAATGTCTACAGCTTCTATGCCATCTGATTTGTCCAATCACCGTTGATAACTCTTCTTAGAATGAACTGGAAACACTAACAAAAGCTGAAAAAATGTGTCAAAAATCTCTAAGGTCAAACTTTGTTAGTTCCATACTACCGGACCGTTGTTTTCTGAGCGGACCTCTGAAGTCGAATAGAGCCGAAGTTGATTTTAGTGTTTCTCTTTTTGGAGTTTTTGAAACAAGAACGCTTGAAAATAGTAGGTTGCTTCATTGTTTTCGTTCCTGTTTCAGGATTGACATAATTTTAGATATACCAAGAGGAGATTCAGACACAAGGAGCAGATGAAGGATCTGTATTGGATCACGTTTTTCAGTTCTTGGTAAGTCAGCATTCTGGAAATTTTCCCCACATAGGGCCTAATGCGAGCGTTTTAGTTGAATCAAAAATGGTTTCAACATAGAATATGAAACAGATAAGATAAAAGGCTTAAGACATCCTGATCAAATTCACATAAACGGATTTTTGCATTGTATATGCATACTGTTGAAAGAGTAATTCAGCAACGGAAATTGAAGTTAAGAAACCGAAAAAAATTGGGATTTTCAGAACAACCGGTGCAAAATTAATGATAATGTTCAAGAAACCTTTGGAGGCTGTAACCATCCACAATCAAGTTCACAGTTTGTAAATGCATGCAAAACAAACACTGAAACAGAAACACTAAAACCTTTATTATTCCACCAAACCTGGTTTAACAGATTCAACACATGGCTATTATCATTAGAGACTGTCAATGCCTAATAAATAGAAAATGGCACAACCCACCATCGAATATATTTTTAACGAGTGTACGCGAAGACGTAAAAATATGAAATCATTTTTTAAAAAAGTATTTTGCAACACGAATGAAGAGTAATAATTCCCAATCAGTCACCAAGATCATAAATCACAAATATAGAATAGACGAGTTGAAAGAATACACCACAAGCTTTGTATTATCATTTAAACAAAAAACAGTTGAAAAACAAAAAATGAAATAGAAAATTGGGTTTTCTTATCGTGGGAACAAGAACTGCATTTTCCCTATGTTTTCAAAAACATTCGTTTCAAAACGGAAATAGTCTAAGTTTCGTTCAAAAACCACATTAACTTTTAGATAATCATAAAATAAAAGTAGGGAAACAGCAAATATAAATATGTGTTTGAAATTTTCGTTTTGAATTTTTTTTTGAATTTTCAGAAAATCGTTCCGGCGGTTCCTACTGCCCCATGGAGTAGTTATTCCCTCAAAACATCATGTGGAAACGGGAAATACATTTTTTGACAAAATGTTTTCACTTGTTCAACACATGCTTACTATTAGTGGAAGGATCAGGAATCTTTTGAACCATTTTTTCCCAGTTTCCTGAATGTGGTTAATTTTCTACTGGCATCTTGTACGTATTAAGTGACCGCATCTGGTAGGCACCAACTGTGAAATACATAAGAACTATAAGAATGACAGACTGATAGACAGCGTGACCTGTTCATAAATTTCGGTTAAAACAATATGCAAAAATTTCTAAAAATTCAGTTTCAGCTAATTCATAAGATGACTTTTGTTGCGATTTCATCAATTCGCACATGTTATGTTTGTCAAGTACACACATGTATCATCAAACCTTGTACGATTGTCTTTATTCCTCGAAAGTGCTGCTCCCACATTATCTATCAATGATCTTATCTGTTTGTAGCTCAATAACCAATCGCTGCGGAGAATTACACTAACCGGAAAATGCGCTGAACTGCTTGGTTCTAATATGGGAGAGATCGAATGTCGTCAGGTCTTATACGGGTTAGCACTTGAACTTTTCCTGCATTTATTCAAAATTTCAAATTCATATTCCAAATTGTTCTGTTTCTTTGAGTTGATAAGGAACTACGCGCAAGAAACAATAGTTGGTTGTATGCTCTTTTTTTCAAATACAAAATATTGGAACAAAAAATGAATTGCAGGGAGAGTGATGGCTCGCCGAAGTAGCCACATAGAACGCCTGGTAACAACAGTCTGAATTTTATTTGTTGCTGTTTTAGTTTTGCCATAAAGTCCACAGCGTGAAGCACGATTGTTGAATCGAATCCCATCGTATCACTGTTTCATAATCTGAACATATTTTCTTGAAATTTTGTATCACTTAGTGGTCTATTCCTATTCCCAGCTCACATATCGAAAAGTTCTGAAAACCTTTGCCCAGCTTCCAAAACGTCCTGTCTGTCAACACACAAAAACTCTTCTCGTGACTGTGGACAAACTGAAATTTCATTATTATGATCATTATACTTTATATCGCTGTGGCATACTGGTCCAACAACTGCATCGACAGTTGAAAATAGCATTGCGAAACAGGAAAAATATATCATCAAATATCGATAATTTCCCATTTTCTTTGGTGAATGAGTTAAAATTAGGTATACTAATAGGGAGTTTAGGCATAGGGAGCAAATGAAGGAAGTGTATTGAATCACGTTTTTCAGCTCTTGGTAGGTTAGCTAAAATAAAATTGATATAGTTAATTCAGATTAGAGGCAGAAAGAAAGAAGTTCAATCGAGTTGAATATCGGTTGAACACACAGAACACAAAACAGAAAATATAAAAGGATTAGAGAAACTTGAAGAAAAAGGTTACTTGAATATAAGGAGTTTTTATAGGCTTGAGCTGATAAAAAAGAGTGTATGTATTTTCTAAAAGTAGCTAAGATTAGAGGTGGAATCTCATTCACACGTGTCAATAAACTGCCGAAAGAACAAGCAACGAATACCAAAGTTTAGAAACCGAAAATATCAAATTTCTCAAAATTCGTCTTGACTAGAGTCTTCGTTACTATTTCATCATCCAATTATTGCGTGGTTGGTTATATACTCAGTAATCTCAGGTATAGACATTTATCAAAAACACTGAAAATACACACATAACTTCCAGTTCGTTTTATCTGTCTACACTGATGACTACTTTCGTAATTGAGAGAATATTTCAATTGTGTAAATTTTTTTCAAATTCAAGTTCGAGGTTCGTAATTGCTGCATTGCACGCACAATTAGAAAAAAAATGTAGCGGAACAGAAAAATAGTTATATTATAATCTAGTACACATCAGTTGATGAGTCATGTTCCTCGTGAAATACGATGTTCGATTTTCTCACTCAAGTGGTGGTTTTTCTAAAAAGCTCAACTTTTTTACAGCCTTGCTGAAACAGTCGATGAAACTCATCAATCATAGTTTATTAGAACAGAAAGGTTAGTTGAAAAATCGGCTGTAATTAAAATACAAAATTTGGATCAAATAGTTGTTTGGCCACGTGATATCTCCTCTTCGCTAGCAGTCACTCGATTCTTATTGGATGTGCAGCAGTAGAAGAAGTCTAAAAATAATTTTCAGTTTCCAGGATGTGGTAAATTTTCTGCTGGCTCCATACACTTAATCAGTTGTTGTCTTTTAAATTCCCAACTCACCTGCCATCGCATGCCGATAATTGTCAATTATAAACATCAATGGAAGTGGATCCACAGCTGGATAAGCAGCATAAACAAATGTGACAAGTTTACTGAATGGGGCAATGTTGACACCAAAAAGTGGAAGGATCAGGTAGGCACCAACTGGGAAGTACATAAGGAGTACTGGGATAACAGCCTGGAAATAACAAATGTCTCAACGAAATTTAGCCATCTACCAATTGCGCATGAATTTTTGCCGCGCTCTTAATGAAGTTTCAGAAACAGAACAGAAAACATTACAGAAAACTCCTCCGTTTCAGCTACTTCAACGTAATGACTGCAATGCACACACAACTAAAAAACAAAGTAGCGGAACAGAAAAATAGTTATATTATAATCTAGTACAGATCAGTTGATGAGTCATGTTCCTCGTAAAATACAATTTTCGAACACCTAACCACTTTCAAGTAATGGTTTTTCTAAAAAGGTCTACTATTTTTAGCCTTGCTAAAACAGTCAATGAAACGGATCAATCATAGTTTATTAAAACAGAAAGGTTAGTTGAAAAATCGACTGTATTCAAAATACAAGATAAATTGCATCAAATAGTTGTTTGGCCACGGGATATCTCCTCTTCACTAGCAGTTACTCTATTCTTATTGGATGTGCAGCAATAGAAGAAGTCTAAAAATATTTTTCAGTTCCTAGAATGACATAACTTTTCTAATGGCACCATTCTCCTATTGGAACAGTAGCTTTCGAATTCATAACCCACCTGCCATAGCATGCCGATAATTATCAATTATGAACATCAATGGAAGTGGATCTACAGCTGGATAAGCAGCATAAACAAATGTGACAAGTTTACTGAATGGAGCAATATTGACACCAAAAAGTGGAAGGATCAGGTAGGCACCAACTGGGAAGTACATCAGGAGTACTGGGATGACTGCCTGGAAATAAGAAATGTTATAAAACAGGTAGCCATCTACAACTGCGCATGAATTTTTGCAGCGCTCTTAATGAAGGTTGAGAAACAGAACAAAAAACCTTATAGCATTTTCTTCTGAAAATTATGTTTCATCTAATTTGTATGACGCCTATCGTTGAGATTTCATCAGTACGGTTCTTTTAGTCCCATGTTTTAGTACCCACCTGTGCCACCAATGCCTTGTACAATTGTCTTTGCAGATTCCTCGTGAATGCAGACTCTCCCTCATCTATCAATGATGTTATCCGTTTGTAGCTCAGGTATCCATAATAGCACACCACGGAGAAGGAAACTGACTGGAAAAAATGAATTTTGATTAGAAAATTTACATCAAAGTTTTGTTAGGTATAAGGAAATACAGGGTGGCGCACAATTACCCGTACTCGACTTTACTAGTATGTGGCGGCCGGAAAATTTTTTATCCCGGCTAGAAAGGCTTATAAATATGTTCAAACACTCAAGTTTAATTGATTCATCAATTATTAGGTCCATTGGTTCAGTTTGAGCTTTGTTATAGAACGCGCAGTTTGGAAGCATTTTCCGTTTTTAGGGGCGCGTGCCAAAGCGAATTGCAATACTGGGGTAAATTGGCGGCCAGGGAAAAAACGAGAGGAACATATGACCTGGTACTAATTAAAACCTTTTCGTGGCATATCAGAGTGATTCAAAAGAAATTTTCTAAATGTTCTGAGATCCTACCCCATAGTTAGAGTTGATTCTGTCAGTACGGGTAATTGTGCGCCACCCTGTAAAGTTGCGGTTTCAAAATGCTTGTTTAGTAGAACCGCTAGTTTTGTCTTCCAATCTTGCCACACCTATTATTGACCAGAAAACTCACCATCATCCCCATAAAAATTGCCATAGCTATCATACTCTCTTTGACCAGTTCCTCCCCACCATTACCAGTTTTTCTCCAATAAACTGACCCCACATAGGTGACATGGTCCATGGTCAAATTATAATTACTCATGATGCTTTCTCTGAAAATCTGGATGATTGAAGATTTTTGAACAAGGTATTTACCTCAAATATTCAGTTTTCTCTTGATTCGGGCCCACTAAAAATGCAATGGTGGATGCCCAAAGACTACCGAATATGACTGGAATTATTAGCCAAACAATAAAATAGCAGCCATGGAAGTAGGAGAGACGGCCTTGTCTGAAAAGCTTTCCACGGATTGGATACTATTTCAAACGCATGTCAACACAAGAAAAAAGTCTTGAAACACTATAATTTTTTTTGGACTTCGGTTTCAGTATTTGAATAAGCCGATATGAGCGGCCCAGCTCCACCCGGTCTTTCCCGTGCGGTCTGGTTCAACTATATCCGGCCTGAATTACCAAATCAGAGAAGAATGGATGGATCGGATCAATGCAGAACAAGCCGCCTCAATCGAGATTGAATCAGGCTGAATAACGCTTAATTAGCTGGTTCTACGGGTTGCATACTGTAAATACGGGTAGCATCTGAACTCTTCTCTGATTTCATTATTCAGTTCCTATTAGAAATTATTCCTGTTCCGTTTAGTTCATGAGTAACTAAGAGCAGGAAAACAATTGCTCGGTGACTTTTTTTGGATATTTTCTTTACCTTTCCAATGCAAAATACCGGAACACAAAATGGATTGCGAAGAAAGTGATGGTCACACCAAAGCAGCCACATAGAACGCCTGGAAAACGTTTGAAAAAAAATGTTTCGCTACTGTTTCAAGCTGTACATAAAATCCTCTAACATTCTACTGATGGATTGACGATGTATTGAAGGAGGACTGAAGTCACATTTTTTTATTTTTTTTATTTTATTTATTATCTTCTCTTCTTCACGTTTCCCTCTTGACGCATATGTCGAAAATCACTCTGAAACGAGATATACAGCTCCAAAGTACAAAACGTTCTCTTTTCCCACGAGGAGTACACGAGGGACGTAATGCGTTTTTGCAAAGGAGAAACTGTTTCTGATGCGTTTTTTTTTTACTTTTCTTGTTTTCTGATTTTTTTTTCTTGCTCTAAAGTCATAAAAGGAAGAAAAATACAGAAAAAATACGGAAAAAGTACAAAAAAACGCATTCCGTCCCTCGTGTATCTCCTCCTGGGAAAAAGGGACTTCTTGTTCTTCGCAGCTGTATATCTCGTTTCAGAGTGATTTTCCACACATGTGTCAAGAGGGAAATGTTTCTAAAATGTGCTAATCTACCAGAATCAAAAATAAAAAAAATTTGACTTCAGTCCTCCTTTAAACGGTTAGTTGGAAGCAGAGACGTGCGAAAAAAAATTAGAAATTTTCGAAATTTTTTCTTTGCACAACCCTAATTGGGAGTCACTTACTGCTCAAGAAGATTCATAGTTTTGACGACTTCCTTCAGTGGGAAATAGGGTAGAGTTAGTAATGGAAAGGTAGCCATTCTTCATTGGTTGAATGGCAAAATGAAGGAGAGGGCACCACGGATTCTTATCCTTGGTTTTATCTCCAAGGTCCCCAAGGAGAAACTACTGTTTATCTGAAAGGTCATCTTTCTATCCGGGGGTCATTACGTTCTTATCAGTGAGAATCAATTTGATGTACCAATTCTGCCTAGCCGGGCACTGCGAAACCTTTTTCAAAATCGAAGTTCCAAAACTTTGTTCAATCCGAAACTGAAAAATTCGAAATCAGCTTGTCAAGACGATTCAAATGAGTATAATCATGACTAAGTTTCGAAAGTTTTTGTTTTTTGGGTCTCGCCACGAAAACCTAAAATCTACCGTAACTTGGTTAGTTTTGGCGTTAGAACTTTGGAAAATAGCGCATTTTAATCAGCAGAATTAAACGGTTGGAATGAGTATAACCATGACTAGGTTCTGAAAATTTTTGATTTTTGGGTCTCGCCACGAGAACCTTTGATGGCCCTCATCATTAACAAAAATGACAAAACAAACGGCTCGATTTTTTTTCCGAAAAGCATTTCCAGATTCCCCCGTACTAATGAACATTAACTTTGCCAGTCGCTCATAATTTCACAGCTCCAGCGCTTAAATTAAAGGGAACGATCATCCAGAATCAAGTAGATCTAGCATAAGTGAATAATATTTATTATGGCAGGTTTTCAAATAAATAAACAAAAATAAATAATCACGATCCAAAAAAATGAATCACAAACAGAGTACGGTAGAGAGAATGATGGTCAAGATCGAGGCGATAGCTGAGAATGAAGAGATTCCACTTTTTGGAACAACATAAGCATCTGGTCCATTGGTTGGAATTGTGATTTCTGGTCCAGGGGTGACTGGTGGATATGCAGTTGGTGGAACAGCCGGCTCAGTTGGCAATGGATAATACCCAGGGGCACAGACACCAGTGATCTCTGATTGATGGACTAATCCGAAGCGAACGGCATCGGTGCATGTGATTTTGGATGGGATTTGACCGAAATAGCGAGCCAATAATTGGAAGTTGATGGAGATTTGACGTTGGACTGTACAGGAAGAGGAGCACGATTGGGAGCAGCACTGGGAAAGTAAAAGTGAGAGG
>GL380027.1:274414-284840 GCA_000143925.2 Caenorhabditis brenneri
TTGATGAGTACTACAGCTTCTAATCGAAACTTACTGAGACAGTGGGAAAACAAAGTATTTCTTTTTCTTCTTCATCGAATGGGAAGAGTAAAAATCTAGTTTTGATATTCAGATTAAGGGTTGTTGTTCCTAGCTCTTGAATAGATATTTCTCATTCATTTGTATTAATTGATAATGAAAGAGAAGGAGTTCAGAGAAGTATTCAACAGTATTTCATGAGACACATATTTTTTTGATATCCTGATATCTTAGTAGTTGGTTCCGTTTGAGTAAAGATAATATGAAAACCACTTTCATCAGGTATCTACCAAATCGGCCGGGGCATATTGCTGAAATAGTCCATTTTTTCCACTTTGCGCATACGTTTATCCGAGTTTGAAACATTTTTCCCCTAGATTGTACCTACAAGCATTTCCGATCACAAAATGACACTAATGCTATAAATGCAACTAACGACTATTGAACGTTTCGTTCTTTGTGTTTTTAGCTCTCGGTAGAACTGATCTGTGTGACAAGGTATACGTTGGATTAGCCTATTTATCTATTTTTCTGCATAAACCAATGTTTAAAAACCGGAAAAAAAACACCTTTCGAGTATCCTGGGTATTTCATACTGATGAAGTGTCTTTGTTATCAGTTACTGAAGAAAAAACCAAGAGGCAAATCTGATAACTAGCTATCGGATGTCTCTGTTGGAAACCCGCATGATTAGTAACCTAAAATCCCAAAGCATAGCACGGTCACAAATTTATTTTCCATAAAAATTCGCAGTTCGAGCAGAGATTCGAGCAGTTATAGGAGTGTTCCATTCAGCAGAAACATTGTGTAGAGATCAATACAACGAGGAAGTCAGAATGGTGTATCATATAAAACTGAAGCGGTGAAATGAATGAGAAACTTGAGGGATAATGGAAATCTTAGCATTTTTCAGAACCTCAAAGATACAAAATTAACCACATGAAACTAAAAAAAACCCAGAAAACAGTGATCAAGGTGTGTATATCTTTCGAAATATATCAGCTTGAAAACATGCAACTATTGAACAAATAACAATGAATAAACACGTTGTCATTGTGAACTGAAAAAAATACGGGAAGTTCTCAAACTAATGGACAGAAAGACTGGCCATGTTTTCAAACTCACCTAATCTTTTTTGAGTCCGCTCTTTTTTTTAGAACAAAGGTTAGTTCCCCCACATTTTAGTACAAAAACAAAAGCAGTCTCAGTTTTAACGAAACTGAAATACTGATTCAATGAAACAAATAAAAAAACAGGCTCACTTCTCTATCTGGAATTGCATTATGTGTGTTGTGTCCTATTTACAATTATAGTGAAACAGTCTTCAAACAATCAATGAAATGTTTTGTTGCATTTATACAACATAGAAAGAAAAACCCGCGTGTTTCAGATTGGTTTGAAAGGAACAACCAGCAGGGTTTCAGAAGTAACTTTCAGTAAAGTAAATGTCACAAACGGCAGCTTTGATGAAATGAAAAAAAAAAGCTAGTTCAAAAAGTAAACTAAAAGAGGCAGACAGACAAGTGGCTGTATTAGTAGAGGTAACATTTTTAAAAAACAAAATCCAATTTTGAAACGGTTTTTATCAATAAAAATTCAAATGTTACTGCATAAACACCTTTGTTTCATCATTCCTGTTCATAAATTGGTTTTCTTTGCCGAAAAAAATACGGGCGGAGCTCGATTCATATACAATCGAAAAAAGTTGTTGACGTTCCATTTCGAATCTATTTTCCACATTTATTCAGAGAAGAAGTGAGTTTTAGGTTGAGAGAACAATAACATAAACTTTCAGAAACAGCAAAATTTTGCATTTTGTGTTTTCAGGAATTATTCATAACGGTTTCAATATTTCCATATTTTTGTTCCAGATTGTTTGAAACCGCTATGAACATAAAATATATGTTCTAAGTACAAATTTATCAATCCATCCGTGTCTTACAACTAGCATAAAAAGGTTATGGTCGCGTTTTCTTACAGCTTTTTGAGAAGGCATTTTTTGAACTTTCGAATGACGCAGGTGGAGAAATACAGTTTAGCCCGAAAAAAAGTAAGAAAAAAAACTGATTGCAACAACAATTCACCGAAGTCAAAAACATATCTTGGCACACTGGCTGCCTTCTTATCAGCATTCACTCGATTAGCATGATAACCGCTGAGGTAATCCGAACAACAAGAGAAAAATATATCATGTTTTGATTTTCAGAACTAATTTCTCAGTTTCATGAAACCGTCAATTTTTGTGGTTTTTGTGCTCTACTGGTTCAGAGAACTTTTTATGAAATGATAAATGTCACGAAAGTAGGATACACATTGGTTTGACCAAGGTAAGATGACTCATGCAAAGTTTGGAACCGTAAAATAGTCGTGTGCTCTTCTTAGGTTTTTTTCCCACAGTTTCTTTCAAAACCACTATCTGGAAAATTAATTCAGGCACTTCGATTGTTTTCTGAGCTGATCTTTTTTTTCGATAGAGATGATGAAATCATCGGGTGAGTGAATATTGAAAATTTATTGGAGAAGAATTAACAAGATTTCTGAAACAGGCACTTTTCACACAATATTCAATTTTTTGTTGAACTAATTCACTTCACAAAATGAATGATATTCCAGAAAACGAAAATATGAACTTACAAAAACAGCAGAAGTCAATAAAAAATTCTTCTGTACATTTTCTTCAAAAACTAGTAGTCTCGATTTGAAATTATATAGTATTTATGAGTTCCTTTATTATGATGCTTTTGAGATATAACACGGACTGTTTCACTGCTTCAATATTTTTGAACTAAAACTCTTCGAATTGCTTCACAGTCTGAAAAGGGAGGGAACATGTGTCTCAATATTTCTCTCAAATTATTTATTACCTCTGATCAAACGAAAACAAGAAATTGACAATCGTAGTTTTTATCACAGTTTTTCGAAAGAGTAAACTTTTTAACGTTTTTTTTTACAAAACGCATATATGGAAATATTGATAACAGAAAGACCCAAAATAAGTTAACTGCAATTAGAAATATGCCTCGAAAACATTGTCACCTAATCATCAGCATTCACTCGATTCGGATTACAACAGCCAAGGAAATCTGAATAACTACTCACAAATGCAGAGCTCTTTTAGAACTTCCGGAAATAATTTCACAGTTCTATGATACCATTAATCTTTTGTGTTCGTGCTATGAACTGATGTCCTCGAAATATCAATTTCACAATCTCGGAAATATTTTTTACGATTTCATGAAACCGTGGAATTTTTGGTGCTGATTCAAAACTATAGTGAAATTTCATGTGCTTTACTTATCAGGAATCGCATTTCGACAGTTATCAATAATGAAAGTTATCAGTAACAGACCAAGGGCAATGCATACACAAACATGGCGATTTTCCCATTTGGTAGAAATAATCCAAGGATGAAGAGACAAAAGATCTATGAAAAAGACCACTCAACTCGTTGCAACGTCTTCGAGTTCAGTTCTTCAAATATACAATCATTGAGAAACTCAGATCAAATATTTCAAGTTAAAGTATAAATTTCAGTCGCGTTGTGAACTCATATTCATGAAATAACTTCAAACCATTTCTGTTGAAAGCGTTTTTAAGAGACTGATCATCAAATCAAATGCAATCCTGGAATCTGAGATTATGAATCACCAGAATCAGCAAAAAAACTGAAAAACGAAAGCTGCACTGACAACTTTCAACTTAAAATTGTACCACTTGTCATTTCTATGTTGTGCTGTAGTAATGTAAATGAAAGGTAACAAGGACTGTTTCACTGCTTCTATATTTTTGAAGGAAAATCTCCAAATCGCTTGTTCTTCCGAGGTAGTAACATACTTTTCAATACTTTGTTCAAATAAGTTTATTGACTAGTATTCAGCATCTGTAGTAAACATTTGACTTTCATGTTTTATGACAGCTTCGTAAAAGTGCAATTTTTCAACCTTGAACCAAAGAGATACAAAAACTCTGATATAAAAAAGACGCAAAAACGTTAACTACAATTAGAAATATGCCTCGACACACTTGTCACTTCCTCATCAGCATTCACTCGATTCGGATGACAACAGCCAAGGAAATCTGGAATGAAAAGAGTTGATAAATGATTGTTTTTTGAGTTTCACAATTAATTTTTTCTGTTTTATGAAACCATTAAGTTTCGAGTTAGTCATTCTTGGTGATACAGTCTCAGTTCAACTTCAATACTCACCAAAAATTGCATATCGATAATTATCAATGATAAAAATGATCGGTAACGGGTCCAATGCTGGATACAATGCATAAACAAAAGTAGCGATTTCCCCACTAGCTTCCAGTTGAATTCCGACCAACGGGAGGGTCAAATAAAGTCCAATGGGGGTAAAAATGAACACCATTGGGATGGTTGCCTGAGCCACCAGGGCTTTGTATAGCTGTTTCTGGAGACTCCGGGTGAATGTGGACTCCCCTTCGTAGATCAAAGTCTTGATTCGTTTGTAGCATTTGATGGCGAAAAATGCGAGGATGGAGAGGGAGATGCCCTGGAAAACTAACGCATTTATAGCTACATATGACTACCGGCCGCATATCGAATATGTGATAACTTTACCATGTATAACAAAGTTTGGAAACACTAAATCACAATAAATTATTTCAGTTTCGATACTTTATTTTCAGTTCGTCTACATTTTCCTACTAATCGTAGAAGTCGAAATTTAATTTTCTAACATTCTTCTGGGTACTCCAAGGCTGTCAGAAACTGACGGCTAGCCGTGGCCGGCCGGCCGGCCGCGGCTTTTTGGCGGCCGCGGCTTTTGACGGCTTTTTCAAAAGCCGCCGGCCGGCCGCGGCTTCATAAAAGCCGTGAAGTATTTTCATTATCTGAAGTTTTGCCCTCAGAGCGCGAACCTGTTTGAACCACTCGATCGGAAACATGTTAGGTATCCGTCATAATTATTTTCCAATAGTGAAAAGGTTCAAATTTTGGTTGCTGACCAAAAAAATTAATTTTTTTTTCTGGGTCACTTTTTACTTCTGTTATACTTTGGATAGATTTTATCCGGGTTTCGAGACATAAAAAGTAGAGAAACACCATTTTCATGTGAAATTTTCTAAATTTTTTCCCGGGTAGGCATTTTTCGAAGAATTGACCTAGAAAATGATGCTCTGATGCCTCAAAACATCTTGAACAATTTTTCTAATTCTCTTATGTTGCGGTACGTGCATTTCTAGTTCTTTTTGAAATCTCACAAAATTTTATTGCAAAAGCCGCGGCCGGCCGGCCGGCCGCGGCTTTTTGTACTGAGTTGCATTTTCACGGCCGGCCGGCGGCCGGCTTTGTGACGGCTAGCCGCGGCCAGCCGCGGCCGGCCGTCTGACAGCCTTGGGGTACTCCACAATTTAAAAAAAACTCACCATAATACTGAACAAGATACCCATCCCCAACAGTGCAAACTTATTGGGAATCGAGTTACCATCCTTGTCTTTTATGAAATAAATTGATCCGATGTAGGTCACATTGTCCAAGTCTATTTGGTAATGGTCCATCATTAACTGCCTATAAATTTCTTTTTTTTTCTCAAATTTTTTCGAAAATGCTACCTTGAGTACTCCAAAGTGATATCATTTGGTGCACAGTAATAAACTGTGACAGCCGTCCAAACTGCACCAACAATTCCAGGGATACAAAGCCAACCAACTAGGTATTCTCTTTGAAAGAAGCGGAGTTTTCCTTTTCTTTCCAGTGCAAAATAACGAAAGATGAAATGAATGGCGATGGTGGCTAGGATGCATCCAAAGCATCCACAGAGGGAGCCTGCAATCGTCATAAATTTAGTTTTTAGAGTAAAGAAAATTAAACTCACTTAGAAAGCAAACTTCACCAAATGGTCCCAAAAAGGTTTTCTTGATTTCGGTGATCACAATGAATCCGGGACCGGCGGATAGGATGTACTGAAAGTTTAGTCGGTTAGAAAAAGGAATTCGCGAGAAAAGAGAAGTTTATAACCAATATGTGGTTAGAGTAAGACTATTGTTCATTGACTTCATGCATAACATAACATAACATAAATGTAGCATAACTTTTACAAAAGTTTTGAAACCGGACAAATTTCGAGAAAAAAGAAAAAATTCTGGCTGGATCTAGAACAGAACAAGCCAGACTACGCCGGACCAGGCCATATCGGGTCGGAGTGTAGTGAGCCGGACACAACTGACAAAAAAATTTACGGAATTGTATTAGGGTGAAAACGCGCTTCCTTGATGAGCGCAACCGGCTACTCCTGAGAACTAAATCCCTAGCTGAACCCAAAAGCGCGTTTCTTTTTGAAAATGAGTCAGGAAAGTTCGTTTTGTTTATATTTTTGTCTATGGCCAGCGCCCATCAATAGAGCGCGTATTCATCTAACACATCAGGCTATTTCACACGATTCCACATTAACTAAAGGAGATTTGGAAAATTCTTTAATAAAGGTTCAGAAACCGGAAAAAAACGAAATCTGTGAAATTTTGAAGCTGCACCGTATCATACTTGCCGGATTGAAATAGGGCTGAATGGAGCTGATCACGCTCAGGTCGAATTGAGCTGCGTCAGGCCAATATGCCGTTATTGTGCCAAACGGACTAAATCGTGAAAAAAGGGCCAGTTGGACTTAATTAGGATAAATCAGTCTGAATTTACCCCTCATTACCCCAAAAGCTAACCGGGGTAAACAGAGTAAAACAGGCCAAACCGAAAAAACCATTGACTTCAACGCGTTTGGAGAAAACATTAACAAAAGTTCTGAAACCGAAAAAAAAAACTTTTTTCACCAAATAAAAAATGTTTCGATAATTCTATAATTTATAGAACTCTAAAATTTATCAATTCGCCTATCGATGTGAAAAATTTTTTGAAAGATAAACTTACCGGTTGCAAAATGATATCCAAAACCGAGAAACAAATCGCGAAAACACAGAAATAAATCATCAGATACTTGTAGGACCCGAGCCTTTTCGGAGATTTCGTGCATATCAGAAAGATGAGAATCAAATTCGAAAAGCATGCGAAGATGAAGGAAATGGTCTGGACGGATGACTTCATGGCGTCGAATGCGGTTTCTTGAGCCATTTTATATGTATTCTGAAAATGGGGAGGAGTGTACTTGGACACGGTTCAGGAAATGAGTACAAAGGATCAAAGCGATCAATTTGGGCTGGAGTTCAAAATAATAGTGAAGCAGGAAAAAAGTGAGAAAAAAAGTGTTCAATGCTCGAAAGATGAACTTGAATGATTTCGGATTCGAAAGAAAAAAAACGAGTTCTATGAAAGCGGAAACTTGAAAAAAAATCCGAAAAATGATGGGAGCTAGGAGGATTAGGATTACCGAAATGGCAAGGAGAAAATAATGATTTCATATGAACTAAATAGGAAAAAAGGTAGATTTTGGATTCTTGATGGGAACTGTTTATTATTAATTTTTGATGGATTCACTAAATTTGAAAACATCAGGAAACGGAAAAAACTTTTCAGCAAAGTTATAACTTGGCTTTACCGTGCTCAAAGTAACCACTGAATAATTAACTACTTTATGAAACCGGAGAAGTTGTTTCCAATGCTATCCAAATTACAGTCGCTTATTTTGTCTAACTTTTCTTGGACTGGTTTATGTTTCTGCTCAGAAATGCTCAACTGGTTTTTTTCTACTCGGCCTCAATTTTATTCGAGCCACCAATAATCCATTAATAAAATTAAGTCCAACCTCAGAACAATTTATAATTATTCGAAACCGAAATAATTTTCTCTAATCTTTATGGAGAAAACCCTTGCATTCGAAATGCTAATATTATGAAAGATCTCGATTATTATAAACATCATGCTCCCAGAAATAATTCCATGTTTGGAATATTCTTATTTTCAAAATTTTTTTTTTAAAATGTCGTCTTTCATAGACTAGATTTTAGGAAATAATGATCAGAGGAATTCGATGGAATAATTGAAGAATGAAAATAAGGCTACCTTGGCTATGTGAGTTGTTTTCATGCGCCTATAAAATTATTTGCTATTATTATCGTAACGAAATCATTCCACTGTTATATCCAGTCTATGGAAATGAAACTTTTCCGGCATTCAATGCTTTCTGTTCCATTTATAGTCGGGATTTACCACTACTATACTAACGATAAGAACGAAATACTTTTGGAAGCGAACTGTTTTTGTAGAATAGGAACACAAAAGAACAATACCAAGTTGTGAACTATACTCTTCACAATATTTTCTTTTTTGTTCAGAGCATCGTCTGTAGTTTGTGCTCTTAAAAAGTTGAAAAAATGGATGAGTAAAATTATGCAGTGATTTTTGAAGAAAAAAATGAAAAAGTTCCGAGTTTCAAAGATGTCATGAAAGATTATTCGTTTTGTACTGTTCGTTAAATGTTCGAAACTTAATTGCCAAGTAATGTTTCTTTATCGGATAGGAATTTAGAAATATTTCACCACATTGCATAAAAATTGATTCAATGTTATTTCTAGAATGACTAAAACGGCTTGAAATGGAAAATTAGAGTTGGACTATGCAAGGTTTTTTTTTTCATATATGCAGAAACGCAGAAGGAAATTTATCCTATTAAAATTGGTGGCCTTATTATCGTAACTAGTATTTTACGGTTATATCTAGTCTATGAAAATGAAGTGTTCTTTGTTAGTCTATTCTCCGTTTTATTCCTACCTGAACAAAACCAACTGTAGCTCAATAGTCTAGACTTATTCCTACAATTCTGTCGATAAGAAGAAAGACCTCTCAAAAACACACTCTATTGAAAAACAGGAACCCGAAAAATACAATTTCCGGAGCAAGAACAACACCAAGTTGTGAAATATACTCTTGAAAATGCTGTTTTCTGGTCAGAACATCTTCTGTAGTTTGTGCTCTCCTAATGTTGAAAAAAGACGAGTATACCCTTTTGTGATCTTTGAAAAACTAAAAGTTATACCTTTCGAGGTGAGCATGAAAAGTCAGACGTTTTGCACTGCATGACAAAAGAAGACGAATTTCTGAAACTCAGACTACCAGGAAGCAATTTTTCAAACTAGACAACTTTCAGAACATGCGAATTTCCAAAGAAAATAATTAGAAATAATTTGTCCTGGGCAGAACAAAATATTTGAGATTGATAAAGCAGGAAAACATAAGATGAGTCAAGAAGAGGTTTGGACTATCGCCAAAATTGATTTTACATCAATGACTTCAAGAAGTATTAAACCTTTTTGGAAACACTCTAAAACTGAAAAAATATCATTTCGGTTTCACATAGTCTAGATAAGCACAGAGCTAGTTGAAAATACTAATAAGCACGATGTCCTATGCGATGACTATAATCTCTTTGTCATTTCTAGAAAAATGATTAGATGATGTGGTTCGTTCGAAAAAAAAACGATAATTATACTTGAAGGTCTCTTGAGATTTTGAGGAAAGAGCTATGATTAGTTTTTGGGAATCGAAAGACTTTTAGAAATCAAAAGATCAGGAATGCAAGAAGCATTGAGTCATTTTGAGATTTGCAGGAAGACAGGAAGAGTGCAAAAGTTGCTCATCCGGGGATCACCAGACACAAAAATCGGAGCTTTCTAGTAATTGTATACTAACATCAGGTTTTCGAAGTCGTAATCTGTATATATCAATCCAATTACGCAATCCCATGAAAACTGTAGTCGAAATACAAAACCTCAGTGAAACACTAAAACACGCTAGCAATGCAACTTTTGTGACCACCACGAAACTTCTAAATCATTACTTGGTGTTATTCATCTAGACTTCTATGTTTTAATTCTGAATTTCGTGTTTTGTCTGGAAAAACAAAAATGAGCAAAGCATAAACTTCTTGTGCACAAACATGTTCAGCTAGTGATCTTGATCTAGGAAATATGACTGGAAAGAGGAAACAGAGACAGTATACATGGATACGTCAATGACAAGAAGATCGAGAACTAAAGAGTCAGGAAAATATGAAAGAAAATAAGGGAGCAAAGACTAATGTGGTTTACTGTTTAGGTATCTTTAGATAAGGAAGGTCAGAGTTTACCGTTATTAGGCTTGGGTTAGTTATGGCGAACAACCTAGAAGAGAATACTGGAAATGAAGACCGTATACATTTATGACTAGAATATCCTAATATGGAGAAAAGAAAAAAAAAAGGCCAAGAAAATAAATAGTCGAACGAAGGAAAATAGAGATTACTGTTTCAAGATCACCATTTAGGCTATGTGAGAGTTTATTAGAGGCTACCGCTTTCATTTATTCGAAAACTGAGATTCTCTGTTTCAATATTTTGATTTTAGAAAGATGCTTAGATTACTTTAGTAGATGTCATTACGCAGAAATAAAATAGGATTGTGAGAAAACAGTTGCAAACTGACAGAGTCATAAAATGAGTTACCTATTTGAGACCAAAACAAT
>GL380027.1:301287-312811 GCA_000143925.2 Caenorhabditis brenneri
ATATATATAAATGGATTCTCACCTGGAAGTAATCTGGGTCATCACTGAAATATTCAAAATATGACCGAAACTGTTTTTAGTTTTCAAAAAATCAATAATTAGAGACCATACCAAATAGTCAGAATGGTAATAAATAAGTGAATATTTTTCAAATTTAAAATAATCAATAAAACGAAGAGTCAGCCAAAATCCGAAGGTGACAGTAGAGACGAATGAAATCGGGAGGTATCTGGAGGAGAAGGAGGGGTCAGAGAAGATTGCATCAAAGATCCCAAACAGGATAGGATACTCATCTACCAAGGTGATCATTAGAGAGATAGAACAGGAGGAAATGGGAACCTCAACTTCAAATACGCATAACTGAAAAATTGGAGGAGAAATTCTTGAAAACATATTATGTGTTTAAAAATAAATATGCATTTTACTGAAGGTATATGACTTGAAAATAGAGACGTCTAGGATACCTTTGTTGAAAATTCAGTCGTTAATTCGATTTTTTTTGGGTGATTGCAACAGAAAAACTTGCGATAAAAATGAGTGTTCACATTTATCCGCAGCCGCATTTTTACTATTGACAATAGTTTTGCATCACCCAGTTATCTCAGATGCCTGAAACGGGGAAATTTGAATTAGTTTTAGAGTTGAATAACTTTTGTAGCTCAAATCATTTGCCATTGCATAGACGTCGAAACACTAATTTTGATAAATGAGTTACAGCTTTACAAATAGGATGAAACATAAAGATAAAGTTTCAAAAATACACTAATAGTTTATGTGTAATGGATTGTTTTAATTGGTGACGTCATATTGGGAGCTCACTGTTTCATGGCATTGAAATTCAATGGGAGTCATCAAATTTGATGTTTGCTCTTTTTGATGCTTGTTCGCTTTTCACATCACTTGATGGGCTAGTTATTGACTTCATTAAAATTGTCAAATATGTTCAACTTTCTTTTTCGATCCTGATGGGATCCAGCTCTGCAATTCGACGGAGAGTCACTCTATTTTGGTTCGTGAGAAAATAAACAATTTTTCCAGTTTTGCAGTGCCATCAATATAATTTGCCTCGACATTTGTTCAATGTCATAAGTTGTTAGAACATGAGTCACAATCATTAAATTTATACATTTGTTCTCATCAGATGTTCTCTGATATTTGGAACAGAAAATTTTAAAGCATTTCTAAATGCACCCTATTTTTGCAGCTTCAGTTCCTGGACGATTGATTTTCTGTTGCACTAAAAAAGTTGTTAAAACTAATTTTGATTAGCAAATTACAACTTTATGGAAAGAGTGAAACATTAAAAAAATTCCCGATATATATTTCTGATCTATATTTGCTAACATATAGCGTACAGAGAGCGTAAATTTTGTTTTTCTGAGTTTCGATGACTAGTTGAAACAGTAATTTCAGATTGGAACAAATTACTGAAAATTTCATGTTTCACATGTCTAAGAAATATAACAAGTACAGAATACTTTATTGAATTCATGAAAAGTTTGAAACAATCTAGTATTCTTCAGTTCCGAGTTATTCAAGTTGAAGTACGTTCAACTAATATTGACGTTAGTGATAAATGGTAGAAACAATTCCCCTAGGCGTAAACTGACTATTGGGCGCACAACACGCACCCCAATGGGGGGGGGGGTGGTCCTGGAGCATTCCCCATCGGCGGCAAAGGGGGAAAATGTAACGATACGACACTTTGGATGCCCAACCACCGCGATCTGTCAAGCAACGTGCTTCGGAAAGTTCTCTGACAAGATAGAACCAGTAACCTTCCGAAGCACGTTGCCTGACAGATCGCGGTGGTTGGGCATCCAAAGTGTCGTATCGTTACCATTTCCCCCTTTGCCGCCCATGGAGAATGCCCAATGACAACCCCCCCCCCCCTTGGGGTGCCCGTTTAGCGCTCACAAGTCAGCTAACGCCGACGTGGACTTTTGCAATTGTGGTGGCTTCTTTGGTGGGTCTCGCCAGTATCTGCTTCCTCCAACACTCTTCCCGTCTGATTCACTAGCCGCTCTTCGCCAGTTCGGAATTTTCTTGCCATTGGATCTGCTTCTGCCCACTTTATTCGTCTTCTTCTTTTATAGCACTTTTTGAGTTGTAATGATGAGAAAGGAAAAAAAAAACGGAAAACAAAAAAAAATTGAAAAGAATGTTTTTTGAATGAAAAAGAAATGTTTACACAGTAAACGAGTTCTGCCTCAAATTGGGCAGTTTACTCCAAAATACCTGATGGAGCTTCTTCTTTTTGTCTAATCGCGCAGCCGACATCAATCGAGGTCGGCGATGGCCTACTCGCCCCATTCCCGCTAGTGCTGAGAAATTTTTCGAAGGAAATTCTGTTTCGACATCAAAAACTCCGTGCTCCCTCTTACTTCATTTATGCAGCTTCCGCGCACCTCAAACACAGTTTCTGACACATTTAGCGCTCTTAAGTCCCGTACACTCAGCACCGACCTCCGATGAACCCCAGAATCCCATTCCTCACCCCACCAGTCTTTCAAAACTCATCCCCCCAGTTGTTAATCAACTACCTCTTATTGTCCCCCGCGCCTGCGTTTTCCTATTTCACTGTCTATCTCAACTAACCCTGAAAAGTAAAATAAACTAACACTGGCTACCAATCCAGACGTCGAATTCCATTTGATCCGTTGGAAGTCCAATGATCCCTTGCAGACAAGTTGAGTCACTCTGGAAATTTCCGATTGGAGAAATGAAAACGTGTTGATGTTTTTACCTTTATTTGATCCAGCATCGACTTTAGAAGGCTTTGAAAATTGAGTGTTCCCATTTTGAAGCCATTTTTTTGAACTGAAAAAAATAAATTATGTTTGAACTGTCAGAAAGTTTTCGGCGATTAACAAAAACACAATTAGTTTAAAAAAAAGATCAAAAAATTCGAAATTTGACATTTTTAGGATTTTAAGGTAAAAAAATGCAAAAATGAGGGCTCACTGGTCCAGTCTAAACTCTACTCTTTTAGTGATGAGGAACTCGTGGTCGATTGATGATTCTCAAGGGGGAACGGGAGAATGCTCGATAAATACATCGATTGAGGCTATAGTAATTATAATGATTTGAAATTGAAGGTTACATATTTTCAGGAGATGGAAATTCTAATCTACATCAGCTACCGAGTTTTTATACGATAGCCGGTTTCTAGGAAAGGAACTTACAGTCTTCTAGTTATGCTTTGTTAGGGAGAGATAAGAAGGGAGGAGAAGAAAAAGGAGAAGAGAAAGAAAAAGTGAGGTGACGAGGGAGAGAGCCCTTAGAAGGGTCACCAGAAGGTAGGTCAGGAAAATGTAAGAATGAAGACTGACTGGTCTTGTATGTGGAGTGTGATCCCAGAGGGGCGGGGTGTCGGAGAACGTTTGAGAAATGTCCCAATGTCCGCTGGGGTAGCGGTTTCTTTGTCTACTAATCCCTAAACCTTTATGACCTGTCGAACCATCTTAATACTAATTGGTTCTTACGTTCCTAAAAAAGACAAGTGAGTAAAGAGTGTGATTCACACTTGACTGAACTATAATTTGTATTTGAAAGTGACGTGTTATAAGAGCAATTTACATAATTTCAGCATTTACTTTCCAGGAAGGGAACTTTTCAATCAAAAAACAATCAATGTAGTGGAAAAAAAAGGAAAAAAAAAACATTTTTTTTTTGGAAGATATCGTTCCATACTTTTCTGAAGAAAAAGATCGGATCCGAAATACCTGCCGCTGTTGTTTAAATTCTCGAACATTCTTCGTTTCCCCCTTGAAAATCTTCCACCAATCTATCACGAGTTCCCCTCGTTCAGTCAAGTGTGAATCACACTCTTTACTCACTTGTCTTTTTTAGGAACGTGAGAACCAATTAGGATTGACATGGTTTGACAGGCCAGCAAGGTAAAGGGTAAGGAGTGAAGGAACCTTTTTCCCAGAGACTCAATTAGTGGGCGTGGCGTCCCGACACCCCGTCACTTGGGGAGTACAGTCCAGACAGGGTCAGTCAGTCTTCATTTTTACATTTTCTCGACCTTCTTCTGGTGACCCCTCTGAGGGCTTTTTTCTTCTCTTTCTTCTTCTTTCACTGTCCCACCCTAACTAAGAATACTAAGTAAACTGAAAGCTTCTTTTTTTAGAAATCAGTTTTCGTAAAAAAAATTGTGTAGTAGCTTGGAGTTTTCTTCTTCTCAGCCTAACTTCTTTTAGATCCAGAAAAATTCAGTTAATGACATTGAGCCCTTATTGCCGCCGGATCGCTCTTTTGACTGGAAATCCCTTAGTTTAAAAAGCTGTCGAACAAAAACGCGGTAGCTAGCGTTGGTTAGATTTTCCATATTTTGTAATTGTGCCACCTTCAATCTCAAATCACAATAGTTACTATAGCCTCAATCGATGAACTTCTCGAACGTTCTCCCATTCCCCTCGAGAATCTTTCACCAATCAATCGCTAGTTCCTCTAGTTTTGTCAAGTGTGAATCACACTTGTCAATCACTTTTAGTTTAGGAGCGTAAGAACCAATTAATATTGAGATGATTTGACAGGTCATCAAGGTAAAGGGTCTAGTAGGTAAAGGAACCTTTTTCCCAGAGACTCAATTAGTGGGCGTGGCGTCCCGACACCCCGCCACTTAAGGAGTACAGTCCAGACAGGGTCAGTCAGTCTTCATTTTTACATTTTCTCGACCTTCTTCTGGTGACCTCAAAGAGGGCTTTTTTCTTCTCTTTCTTCTTTTTTCCCTATCCCTCCCTAACTAAGAACACTAAGTAAACTGAAATCTTCTTGTTTAGAAACCAGTTATCGTAAAAAAATTTGTGTAGTAGCTTTTCCTCTTTTTTCCTCTTCACCTTAACCTTTTTTAGATTCAGGAAAATTCAAGTAATGATATTGAGCCCTTATAGCCTCCGAGTCGCTTTTTTGACTGGAACTTCCTTAATTTAAAAACCAGCTGTCGTACAAAAACGCGGGAGCTAGCGTTGTTTAGATTTTCCATACGCTGAAATTGTATCACTTTCAATTTCAAATCACAATAATTACTAAAACCTCAATCGATGAATTTCTCGAACATTCTCCCATTCCCCTAAAAAAAATCTTCAACCAATCAAGCGCTAGTTCCTCTTGATTGACATTGTTTACGACTTATGGTAGCAATTCCGGAAATCGACAAAGCGACCATAATCTTGGTTCAAAAAAAGAAAAGTTTTTCGGTTTCTCATTGCCATTAATATGACATGGTGTGGCATTGGTTTAATGCAAATTGGAAAATATGAAGCCGCAATGTGCATTATCAGTTAAAGTTTTTTCCAGTTTCTCTATGTTTACATACTAATTCATAGATCGTAGCATTATAATCAGCAACTTTTTTCCTACGAACTAACTTGGATTGGATATTTTCAGAACTCTAGAGAATATGTTTTCTTTGTTACTTTCGAAAATTTTTCAATTGAGGTTGTTCTCAGATGCTATTAAAAAAATGCTTAGTGTGACTAGAGCAGTATCTTCCATTTGATATACATTTAGTATTATCGCAAGAAGCAGTCTGAGATCTCTCTTTTTTTATCGAGAAATTCACTATCTCAAAGCGTAGCTCGCTGTTTCATCGAGTCTTGATAACTAGTTGAAACAGTGCGTTTTAATAGTTTTAGATGGAAACGTGCATGTTTTATGTGTCTAGAAAACGGAATACGTTCAAAAGCCTTTATTGAATTCATACATTTTTTATCCGAAAAAGCGTTTCTTTGTAACCATCACGAAACATCCACCGTTGCATCCACTGATGCAACCGAAGCAACTTGATTTTTTGATTGCCTTGGGTTACAGAATCCTGAAATAAACTATAAGTTTCCTGTAGTTTCAAACTCTGTTGATACCAAAGAACGCAATTCTGAAGTCGTCAATGAACAGTATGATTGGGATGGGATCGACAGCAGGGTATAAGGAGTAGAAGAATGTGACAACCATACTGCCTTTCTCAATATTCAAACGGAATAGAGGGGCAGAGAACAGAATACCAATGGGGAAGAATAGGAAGATCATTGGGATTATTGTCTGGGAAAAACACATTGTTTGCTGTTACGGACGGGTGATTAATCATTTTGCAGTAGAAAGGGATATTGCGGCGATAATGGCAATAATTTAATAAAGCTCAAAGGTGTTTACGAGAAAGGTGTTACCCCGAATGATAGCTTCCACCATTTTCATGGTGAGACCTTTTGCACTAATGTTCCTGCGTCTTTAAAATGTTGCGTGTGTACAGTACCTTCTCAATAGAAACCGTTTTGAGGTATATTATGTTCCTTGTTTCCGAAACTCTATAAACTTAATTTCTTAATTTGAAGTCCGTTATAGACAAAATGTACTACCAATTTTTGGGATACTTTCCTGTTTCTGACAGTCACCAAATGTACTTACTAACAATGAAAAATTAATTTATTCCGACTATAATTTCCAAAAAACAAAACTGTACCTGTGCCACCAATGCCTTGTACAACTGCATCTGTAGTCGTTTCGTGTAGTCACTCTCACCTTGTAATATTAGTCTCTGGATCTTCCGATAACTCTTGTAACCGAATATCAATATGATGGTGAATGGGATCATCTGAATTGTTTCACATAACAATACTGTTAGATGAGCTTCAGAAATTGCTACACTTTTCAGTAAGCTAATTTTGGACATCCATGTTAACTTTCTCACCATCAAACAATTCAATCCCAGTGCACCAAGTGAGTTTTCAACGCTCCACTTCTCATTTCCATTAGCATCTAGTCTATAAAAATAGGACCCAGTGTAGGTGATATTATTGGCATCCAAATCGTAGCTAGACCGGATGCAATCTCTGAAAACTTCTGTAATTGGAAACTGAAATGATATTTTTTGAAAAACCTCAAATAATTAGTAAATTCGGGATCTGGATACATGGTTAACCAACAGAGGAACACCCAAGACAGGCCGCCAAGAAGGGGTATGGAAAACCAGAAGAGTAGGCGTTTCCCGGCGAAATATCGGAGACGTCCTTCTCTGGAAATTGGGGGTTTGGGAAAGAAGGGAGAAAAATGCGATATCAGAAAAAATTTTGCTGTGGTAAATATCTCTAGGCTTTAGAACAGAAAACCTTCAGTTAACCTTGTAGTCAGCTATTTTTTAACTTGAGGTACACAATGATGTATTGACGTTCCACACTCACATTGCACATATCAGATGGCAAGCTTCCAAACAGAGTCTCAAAGGTTATTGAAACAAGAAATTTTCTCAGAAAAAAGTGAAAATTACGATAAAAGTGGTAGAATGAGCTTTTTTCAGGGTTTTCATGCTTTTTCGCGTCAGTTTGTTGCAGCTCGTAATGTTTGCAAACGAATACAGGCTCCGCGAACTCAACGCACTATAACACGGTCGCGCAATAATGCAGAAAAAGTCATTGTCTACAACACTTGACTTGATAAATACAATCATGAATGTGCAATCGATTAAAAAGCTTTCAGATATCTCGTTCAAAGGTAGTCGAAACATGAAATTTTGGAAAAAAAATATGTAGAAAAAAAGTTCAGTTACCTTTGCAATGCCAAATACCGGAAGATGAAATTGATTGCAATTGCGTAGATGGTCACTCCAAAACAACCGGCAAGAGAAGCTGAAACTATGGATTCAGAGGCTAGGGTACAAGAAAAAAGTAACAGTTTTATATAGTTTTAAAAAACTAGTTTTAATGCCCAATGTCAGTCATAGAAAAATATTCCAGTTTTTGAAGAGACACAGTAATATACCAACATGTTTTTACTGTTCCACATCAGAAGTGAACATCCAGAAAACGCAACTTTTTGTTATATCTTATATCGAACCATCTACAAATTTTGTCACAGCATTATCAAGAAAATCGAGACTTCTTGTTCAGTTACCCATCAGCCATGAATCATTACTGGCAGTTTCCCTAATTCCCAATACAGTATCTCTACTAGACCGGCAGGTTTCTTTGTCTCTCCTACCCCGGAGGTCAATCGATTGCCTTTGAAAGGCTTTCCACACTTTCATTGTCGATTCTGATTGATTGTTGTCTTGTCTTTCATATTCTACAAGTCTTTTTTCACAGAACACTGTTTCAAAGTCTTTATTTGATTCCTTTACAGATCAGTGTTACACTACTTAGTAATTTTGGTAACTTTTAAAATTCCTGTTCCACATTGGTTTGATTAGTAATGATTGAGGAGTGGAAATATTCACATTTAAACTTTTTTTTTTTGGTAATATAAATTACTCATGATGTTCAGGAAGAATTACTCACCAACAAAGAAAAACGCGACATCTGGACTCAACGCACTATCCCTCAAATCCATGATCATTGAGAAACTGGCACCGTGGCTGTGGATGTACTGGAAATTGGAAATAAGTATTGTGCTGGCATACTTTGTATCCGAGTTATTTTACAACATAGTTGATACAAACTTTTTGAAAACGGTATTTTTTTTCAGGACGAACAACCTTTTGCTCCACTAAATCGCTCGGGAATTTCAATTTTTTTGTTACATTACTGAATCTGTGAAAAATTCGGAACTCAAAATACCACTCACCGGCTGAACCATCCAATCCAAAATCGCGTAAACAATAGAAAAAACCGAGAAATAGCACATCAAGTGTCGATAATTTCCCATTTTCTTCGAGGATTTCGTAATGACAAGGTAGATCAAAATGCAGTTTATAATCAGTGAAAATGATACGGTCAGGAATTGAACCGCTGATTTTATCACGGAAAATGTGGAAACCATTTCTGGAAAACCCTAGATTTATAATGGGGAATTCGTGTGTTGTGAATGAGTGAAAAGAGTGATAGTGAAGTGATAGGATTAGGAACAATTGAATTTCAAAAAGGATTATTTTGAATGAAAAGAAAAAAAAACTTGACCAATAATAATAGCAGGTTTTAGAATGAGTGAAAATCTAGATAAAAGAAAAATCAAGAGATCATTTTTGAAAATTAATTTTTCTTTTGTTGTCTACTACTTCTGAAATTCACTTCCGAACTTTTCCCTTCTCTTGGGAACCTTAGTTCATGTGATCTATGATTTCATGGGAGAAAAAGTTCTCATATGACATTTGATTGAGAAGAAAATGCAGGGAAAGGAAGTGATTCATTAGGGGTGTATTCAGAATTTTTGGAAAGAATGGAGATGTGAATGAGAAGTTGGATTTGAAAGATGAGGAAAAAGGGCAATGGGCAATTGTGATTGGTTTTCATGGACCCCAGTGATATGGAGAATGTCAAAAAAAACCTTTATCAAAGACAAATGGTGCAGTGAAATCCTTGAGAACAGTCAAATTGTTCCCACTTATTCGAAACAGCCATTTTTTTCTGCAAACTTTTACGATCTCGGTTGGAGAGAACCTAACTGGTGCTGCACTGAAAGTGATTCTTCGAACACTTTTAGTCAAAAACCTAAAAAAGGAAATTTTCGGAGATTGGAAACTATCATTTTTTGTTTTCTTGTCCTAGCATAGCCGCACTAAAACGTTATAATCTCAAGTGTTATCACGACTTCTTGAAACAGAATTCCCTCAATAAAATTTTCTTTTATTATAAATCAGTTTTTTAAAGGAGCTGGAACAGGAAAACTACGGGGGCTTTTACTGCATATTTGCGTCAGCCTGTCAGCATGTGGTGCTTGCAGACCCTATACTACTGTAACACAAGATGAATCCGCAAACACTTCGCGCTCCAACACGCTGACGCAAAAATGCAGGAAAGCCCTCTGTTCTACCACTCCAACATTTTTCAGTATACTAATCAATATGCTAAACTGTGAAAGTAGTCCAAGTTGGCGACCAAAACTATGCCTAGAACACAAACTCTACTTCTTACTTATCTACTCAAAACTTCCACTTTTTATAGTAGTAGTAGTAGTAGTAGACAGTTCCCAAGTCACCATCGTCATCAATGTCGTGTTTTACATTGTTTTGGGTTAACAACACGACTATATAACCTCAAATGAGAATGTGGAACATCAGATAGCTAGAAGAATCAGAGAGCATAATCTATGTTCAATTAATTTTTTGCTCGATTCTGTTCATTATTGAGAAAAGAGAGACTATGCAAACTTTTAGATTGAAAAAAAAAATGTCGTCAATAGTGTGATGAGAACCAAAACGAAAAATTCATGAGCAAGGTGAAACTGTAGAAAAAATTGGAGAGAAATTCGCTGTTTCGAATCACTATTGAAAAAAACTATATATGGAACTACATTGAAAGTCCTAGGTAAAAAGGTTTTATCAACTTATAAAACTAGTCGATATCTTATGTTTGTATTGAAACGAACTACCTACTTCAATTATTCACTGACGCGATGACTATATGAATCATAGGTTTTTGTTGTCTACCAGCACAACGGATACAAAATTGAGAGCCAATGTACATCAGGAACAATCAAAGAGTTCACAATTGGCGTTGAAAATCAGTTAAATTATTTCAGCGTTTCAGATAATCGACGAAAATTGCCGAATTAGTTTTGTTTGATACAGCAACGAAGAAATTTAAAAACTTCATTTCCGCGTAACAGTTTTCAAAATTTTTGATCATTTCTGTGCTGGTTTTCAGAAAATGATTCATTTTAAATTTTTTGATTCTCGCGTGGGCTATTTTACGTTGAAAAAGTTCCCTTCCCAAAGTTGTAACAGTTACACTTTTGGGAAAAACCAGAAAAGTTACAAATTTATCACGTTTCGAATGCAGAAAATTTTTTTTCAATTTTCTACCTTGCTATACGATCTTTTTCCTTTCAGAATTTTTTTCACGTCCATACTCCTATTAGATTTTTTCTTCATCTGATCATTATCGGACCCAGAATTGCGTTCAATTATCATTCTATACTTCTGGAGTGGGTGAAACATTATTTTACATTTTCATTCAGGAATCAAAAACAGTTCAGTTATTCGAAAGTCAGTCCGACGTAGATTAAACTAGGTTATCTCTTGATAAAACATTGATAACAATCTATGCGATTTCCAAACGGGTTTTATTAGTTTTGTTCTTAAAAACGATCATTTCATTTACTACTGCAAACAATGCTATGCTGTTCCCATTATCATCACTTCGACACAGTAGTTTTTTCTTGAGAGAAATGTCAGAAGACAACATTATTCTCTTACTATAAATTCTGTAATAGAAGCCCATCTTTAATAGAATCCCACCTGTAATATAAGCCCACTCTAAGGACCCCTTTGAAAAATAGAAGCCCATTTTTCAATAGAGGGCCCCCCTTCAATAGAAGCCCACTTCAGGTGTGGTTTTCCGTAATATTACTTGCATTCTTGCACTATTTTCGGCGTTTTCGGAAAACTTTGTTTTATGAAAAATTGGGTTGAAAAATAGAAGCCCATGGGCTTCTCTAACAGTATATACGGTATATTGAACATCATTGATAATTCTCTAGTCATCTCTAGTGAGTGGAACATTTCTTTCCACTTTTCAGTTGAGATACTGAAGGTAGTTTGTGCTTTTAATGTTTTCCATCTTCATTTCGAAGTTTAAAAAATGATGAAAAC